>BQNB010021375.1:0-64333 GCA_026074375.1 Tanacetum coccineum | reverse complement strand
TATGGGCGTTTCTCATTTTATGATCCCAATGTTGATATAATAAAGGAAGTCAAACAGGAAGTCGAGAAAAGAAAAAGGAAAATCCAAAAATATTAGGGATAGTTAATGTATAGATAAAAAATGGCAAAAACGGGACTTGTCGAAGCTTTTGATTCTTTAGTTTCCCTTGACGAACACTTAACTTTTCAAGGTTATTAGTCAAGGGGGATTGAGATTCTTAGTTTTCGTAAATGTTTACTTCATAACATTGCGTGAGGACACGGCAATACCTTAGTATGGGGGATTTTGGTATGTGCTTAATTACACATACCTTTTACCTTTAAAAACGAGCTGAAATAACCAAAAACGGACTTAAAATGCCAAATATATGCTTGTTTTGCTAATTGTATTGTGCAGGAACGGATATCTAAGAAAAAGACGAAAAACAAAGCCAAAACGACAAAACCGGACTCGGAATGGAAAAGACTGTGAAAGACAAAGCCAAATCGAAGCCGAAAAGTCAATCAAGTCAAAAAGTCAACAGAAAAGTCAACTGGTCAAAGTCAAAGTCAACCCCGACAAATCCAAAAGTCAACAATTGAAGAAATATAAGTTTGAGGGCTTAAATTGCCAATCCCTAAAACTTATATTTAATGAAGAAAAGAGAAAAGTAAAGACAAGGGCTGATTTTGCAAACTACTCAAAGTAACAAGTGGGGGGCAAAACTGCCAAGTCCCCATACTTGTAATACACCAAGGACGAGTTTTGCAAAGAGTGTTATAACTCTTGGGGACTTGTTTTGCCAAGTCCCCAAAAGTTATAACCACACAAGGACTAAGGATGCAAAGATGCATATATCTTTGGAGGACCAACCCTGCCAACTCCATAAACCTATACCCTGTCACCCCCAACACCTTTTCCCGCCATTTTTGAAATCCCTAAACCCAAAACCCACTCACGGGTTAACACCCCCTTCTTTTACCCTGCAACCCAAACCACCCCATGGTCAAACCTCTCCCCCCTCCTCCACTAATCCCATTTGGCAATCCCACAAATCCCCAAGGCTTAGTGGACGGTTTAGATGATTTTTTGGTTTGCTCTCACCAAACAAACACAAGAAACACACAACAAAGAACCTCAACAGCCTATAAAAGAAACAAGAAGGCAGAAGAAATGGAGTAGTTAGTTAGTTTTTATTTTTCAGTTTGTATTTTCTTCAATATTAAGCATTTTCTTTCAAACTTTTAGCAATCAGCCTTAAGCTCTTGTACTTTCCTTATTTCATCTTGTACTTCATCATTTGAGTAATAGCAATTCAGTTTACAAGTTTCCTTTTTCTTTGTTTTCATTAATAAGCCGTTTTTACTAAATAAGCTCTCAATAAGCTCATTAGAGCTTATTCTTGTTAATAAGCTCAAATTCAGTTTAAAACTTGTTAAAAGCTCTTAAATACTGTTTTCAGTTGAATTTAGTTCAAAAATGTTCAATTGAGTTTGATTTTGGAAGCTTATGAAGAAATAAGCTAATATTAGCTTATTGAGCTTTAATGCTCAAGGTTTAGAGGCTTGGGAGCCACTTAGGTGCATGATTGTGAGCCACTCACTCTACAAGAGTGGCTAAGTGCTGAGACAACACAATTTCAGGTTTCATTTTCTTGAAATTTCATCTTAGCAGTAATATAGCTTAAATACAAGTAGCTTATTTTTTGTTTACTTTGTGCTTAATCCTCTTCATGATGTTTAGAATGTTTTAAGGTCATAATTTCTTTAAAGCTGTATTAGTTAGTTTCATTAAGGTTCAATTTAGTTGATAAGTTCTGTTATTAGTCTTAATAGGCTAGTAGACAAAGTAGCTTAATCCTACTCATAAGCTAGGCATTTAAGAGCTTAAATAGTTTAAATAGGTTGGTTAAAGTAGAAGTAGATAAAAGGTTTTAAGAGTTTAAGCTTGAGAATAGATTTTGAGTACCTCTTAGTTTTGACAGCTTTGTTTAAGTGGTGTTTGGTTTTAGGTATGTTTGACTATTAAAGTCAAAACAAATTTGTCTTAATCCTTCATTTAGCTGAGTATAGTAAAGTTAGCAAGTTTAGAACAGGTTTTAGAAGTTAGTTAGTTGAATTCAAGTAGTTAGAGCTTAAAAAGTTTACATTTGCACCAGGACAGTTTTATTTTGAAAGTGATTATAGGATTTAGTTTTTGACAGCTTTATATTGTTTGAGAATTATCAATATAGACTCAAATACATTTGGTAAGATGGTTTAGAAGCTTTAATACTTGAACTTTAGCCTGCAAGTAAGCTCTGTGTCAATTGCATCAGCAAACAGCAGTTTATACTGCTGTTGCTTTACATTTTCTAGCCAATTTTTAGCTTGAGTAATAAGAAGTGAGAGTTTGAAATTGAGCAAGTTAATAATACTCTAGTAGCTTAATATAGATAAGCTTTTAAGTTTCATGTACAAGCTTTTATCCTAGCTTAATTTTCCCTTCAAAAGTAGTATAGCAGAATATAGATTTTAGCTTATTTCATTTTGAATTTTCATTTTTAGTTGTAATATTGAAAAACCTTTTATCTAGGTTGATTCAAGATCAATAGAATAGCTTAAATTCTAAATTTCAGCTTTATAGGTTTAGTAATAAGCTTTTTAGCTTATTAGTAAAAGCTTATCTCAGTTTTAAGCTAAACTAGCACATTTTCAGTTCAATTTTCTTGTAAAACTTGTTAATACTTAGCTAATTTTTGTTTAGATATCTCTTGCACACATCTTAATCTACATATAGCTTCTTTTGTTTTCTATTTTCATCTAGTAATAAGCTAGAAATAAGCCATTGTCTAGATAAGCTGTTAAACCCTTAGTTTCTGTAACAGAATCCAAAAGCTTAACTTTCTAGCTTATTTAGTTGTCAAAAGTTGAAAGTGTCTTTGTTATAAGTTTTTGCTAATTCTCAAATTTTCAATAAGCCAAAAATAAGCCATAGCGTAGGGTTTGTTTTGTAATTTTCCAATAGTATAGGGGTACCCGTTTTAACTGAGGTGTAAATTCACTATAGTTTACCCGCCTACCCTTTACTTTCCTCTTTTACAATTTCTACCCTAGACTTTTAGGAAAAATAAAAAAAGGGGGAAAGACAAGAGGTCCGGGTGAGCAAGACTCGAACCCGGGACCTCTCGATACGATCCCCCCTTTATAACTCACACTCATACCGCTGCGCCCTTGGGACTTTTCTGTTAGAGTCCCAAGGGCTGTGGTATTTAAGGGGTTTTTGGCTTTTAAGCTTATAAGCTGCCAACAGCTTATTCGGGGCTTATTTATTAAGCAATTTTTTTGTTCTCATTTTTCTTAGGATAGTTATAGAGTCTAGTATTTTTTGTAAATTTTTCAGAATTTTTCGAAGTCATTTAATATTTTTTATAATTTAATTTCGTTAAAAGTTTAATTAATTCATAAAAAATACAAAAATTATCAAAAAAATATTTTGCTTTTTTAGAAAATTTTCTTTTGTCATATAGTTTGTAGGAAAAATTTAAAACTTTTCGTAGAGTCATTTTTACAACTTTTTACTTTTTAAAGAACGGTCCGGGTGCGGTTTTTTGTCTTGACTCGTTTTTGGGTCAAACGAACTCCGTTTTCGGTCTAGTCTTTTTCATTCTTCGTTATTTGTCCCGTAGAGTAGTTTAGAAGTGAAAATTTCTTCGTAGGGTTATTTTTAAAGATTTTAGGTTTTTCCCCCTTTGTTCGGGATTCGTGCTCCCGTTTTTCAGCTTAATTTCGTAATTTTTAGGATTTTCTTAAACGTTTTTATTTGTTATTGTTTAATTTGACTTTTTTTTTTTCCCCAATTCTCTTCAAAATCTATTCCTTCCTTTCAAACTCAAATCTTCGACTGTATCGATTTTCCAGTCCAGCCTCGTTGGGGATAAACGACCCGGGAACATTCTATACTACTTCTCGGTATTATTGATCTTGTTGTTTTTAGATTATATATATTTTATATTTTATTATATATTATATATATAGTGTAAAAATTTCCAATCAGTAATCAACCCTAAGCCTTCTCATACAAACCCATATTTACCTTTATAAACTTGTTACTCCTTAGCTTTAGCGGTGGAGATGTGTATCCTTGCCAAACTTATAATAGAATACTCGTCACGACCGAGCAATTGAGCGAATTAGTTACATGTTACCACATAGATTAGTTGAGTGATTTGAGTGTTTTCATCTTCCTATTTCGTGAGGTGTTTGGTTGTGTACTTGTAATAGATCAAATAAATGCTTTAACGGAAAATATCCTTAGGGATACATTTTTATAGACTTCTAAAGGCTACTTGAGGACAAGTAGGATTCAAGTGGGGGGATATTTGATGACATCAAATAACGTCTATTTTATAGCATCATTTATCCCATGTATTTAACCCATTTTATATAATTATTGCAAAGAATTGTTACTTAATCGTTTATATTTGAGAATTGTAGTAATTATGGAGTACTTGGTGAATATTAGAAAAAGGCGCACATTTTGGAGCTTAAATGAAGATATTTTGAAGGTTACTATTCTGAAGACCAATACGCCGTATCCATCAAGGAAGATACGGCGTATCCGTGCCTGCACTCACCAAAGACCACAAAGGAATGAAGCTCAATACGCCGTATCCAGAAGATGTCAATACGCCGTATTGAAGATATAGTATGTGAATATTCTGGAAGATATCAAACGTGGTCCCTACTTCAAGAAACTCCAAATACGCCGTATCCAATCCTTTGGATACGCCGTATCGAACCGACTTCCAGACCCTATAAACACAAAACTCAAAAATGAGTTTTAAGTGTGCTAAATCATATTCTCGATACCTAAACCACAAAAGTCAATTTTCAGAGGAGAAAAAGAGCAGAAGAGGTCTTGCAACGCATTCCAATCCATAGAAGAAAACGTGTAATTCCATATACTTTAGTAATCGTTTAGTTTTTGGTATCATTCGTTAACTCGGTTAGTTTACCTTGGCTAAATAATTGCTCTTGTATTTATTATGACGTTTGAAGGCTAATACCTTCGGGTATTAGCCATTATTATGAATATTTGAATGTTTGGTATTGTTTATCTCGATTTCTTGATTTATCGTTGAATGCTTGTTTATGTTTATCAATTTATACTTATTTACGTGCTTTTGTATGCGACCTATCATTCAACTGGATCTAGTGATACGGACCAAGTAATCTAGAGTCTGGGATAGCTCTCCATATAGTGATTTATACATCTAGAATCATAGGATCACAAATATTGTCCTACTAAATTATGTGGTCTAAGGATACGCTTCGGGCTTGATAGTTAATTGGATATTGCCAATGGTTTATTGAAGGAGTTGACTAGAAGGTGAACCTAGTTAGTTCAAACAAATAACGTAAATGATTACCATTGGTAGTTGGACAAGTGAACTGTACCTAGGTGTATAAACCGTTAAGCGGTAAGTGGGTAAAGTCTCTATGAGCTAGGGTTTAACAAGATCACCATTGCTTTAATCCCTAAGATAGATTATAATCAGCAAATTAGGATGCTTTATGCGGATGCTTTAATTGTGACAGAATTAATGTGTCTAGGTCTTAGGAAGAAGTCCCGCCTAAGTCTTAAGAATGATATGCCACCTCGAGAGAAGAAATCATTGCACTTAATAAACAAACCAACGTTCTAATCAGATTAATAATGGTTAATACAGTTTTCTATCATAAGGCTCGACCACTCTTTTATCTTCTGTTAATTAGCTTGCGTGGGTTAAAGTGTCTTGAATTGATTGTAGTCACCGACCAAACCGTGCCAGTCTCTCAGGCTGAAACCCCCTTTACCTGTTAGAATTAGGATTAGAACTAACATAGGATTAGCATAGGTTTGACTTAGATTAGAATTAACATAGATTAGATAACCAAGATATAAATAAATTGAGAGATTTAACCTCGCTTCAAGTGTTCGACACCCTACTTACCACGAATCTACCACCGACCGGGTACACTGCCCGTTAATGTGTTGTTTCTGGTTAAGTCAGCAAAATATAAATTTAAAATTTGAATCATGAAAATAAACACTACACAACGACACGATCATCCCTCATCTTCATTTTCATGATGATCTAAAAAAGGAATACTTAACGATGAAAGATTCGTTAAATTATGGTAAAATCTAAAGGGTAGATTACCACATAAAAGCAAGTAATTATCCCAAAAGCTCGCTATAATTGTATGCACCTCAAGTTACATAAAAAAAGTATAAGCGATTTCGGTCTCACAATTTCGGTGTTAGATCTGAATTAAAAAAGAATATCTAACAGTGAAAGATCCGTTATATGTATGTCAAAATCTAAAAGAAAGATTTGACCATCAAAAGTAAGAAATTCTTGTAAATGCGAGCACATTTTCGCAATATTGAGTATTACTCTAAATGATAAAAAGAAAATATGCGAAGAGATGGTTAATGCCTCGAATATGCTCATATATCGAGAACGATGCTTTGATATAAGTTTTTTTCTCAAGAAAGCAATGGGTATGTTTGAACAAACACGTTTACTAAATTTGCTCCATTCACTCAACTGAATGTGACTCAATAACGATGGTCATGTAGACATCATGATTATGGACATGGCTGTCAATGATTTGAAAACGGATTCAGAAAATGATAATGAAAAAGTCATGCCTTTGATTCCATCACCTGAGCCTGCGATTGGTTGTTTTAATGATTTAGACTTCTTTAATAATTTTGAGAATGAATTTCCAGCCATGGTTTACAATGATGCTCAAACGTCTAAAGCAGATTTATTAACTGAACCGATCTTAAGCCCTCAACATATCAATGAATTTAATTAAATGATGAAACATCAGTGTCTGAATATGATGAGAGGAACAAAACATTTTGTACTTTAATGATATATTCCCCTTCAACATTATTCGTCTTGATGATTTAATGTCAGAAAAGGACAATAATGATAATGATATCAATATAATACAGTCTTCAGAGGGTAATGAAATTACACATTGGTCAAATATGCTTATTGATACAAGTAGCGATAAAATAGATAAAATTTTCGATGAAGAATGCTTTGTCTTTGGAACTTAATGTGTATCATGACTGGAATCATCTTACAAAGGGATGTCATTCATTTTTCTAATCAAGAATTTGTATGTGCCATTTGGCATCCCGTTCCACCCCAAATTATTTTATAAGGATGGGAGTAAAATGGGGCAAGTCTAACTTAAAGACTTTTCTATAAATAAAGTGCTTGCCAGGAGACAACCCGAAATGTATTTTCAATTTTTATCGAGTCTGTCTTTCCAGACTGTCTATACGGTGTATCCAAACCTCATGGATACGGCGTATTACTATATGGCGTTCATTACAAGTCTTTACTTTTCAGCACAGGTTATACTACGTATTTCATTATAATGGATATTGCGTATACATGTATAACACGGCGTACCTGGGGATATGGTTACCGGCGTATGATTCCTGTACAATTTTAGGTATTTATTTCTATGTCTAAACCAAACGAATAAAACAGAGAATAGAATTGAATTTGTTTTTTGAGAATTTACATAGGACCTCGTGAAAGATATATCGACGAATATTGGTGGATAATATACAAATATGGAGATCTTGAAGTGTTGGAGTCTTGAAACTTCAAGGTAGCTGTTCAACACACAATTTTGCTCATAAACGCAAATTGAAGAATCTACCAAGCAAATATCAAGGGCGTTTCTCATTCTACTTTCTTTGTAAATTCCCTTAATTGAATGTTTTATATATCTATTTAATATATATATATATTTATATTATTATATATATATATATAATATAACGAAAGACGTTGTATAATTCAAGTGGGGGGATGAAATTAGAATGTTTACTTGTCCTAAATTTTCACAATAAAAGGCTTAAATTATGCTCAAATTTAAAAAAATTTAAGCATACTTTTGTGAAATTACTTGATACATAACCCGTACGCAAAACCCTTGTTAGATATTGTGAGGATTTTACCTTTCTGTTTCCAAATATTTACCCAAATTCCACAAAATATGAGTGTGTCGGTGATGTAGTGAACTTTAGAACTTGGCTTGGTATATCACTCGTGACCACAATAATAAAGTTATTATGGATTTAATTAGAGTAACTTGTTTAAATTGGTAAATTTTAGGATTACACCCAAATCGCCTTTACATATTGCTTATTAACTAACTACACCGGTTAGTTAACCTCCCGTTAATTTACAGTTGCTTGTTGCTTAAAGTGTAAAGTTTGTATTTCCCGAGTCTTGTGTCATTTTCTATCTTTGGTGCAGTTGGAAATTTGCACGTTGCAAATAGAAATGTATATTATTGTCAAAAAACTCATGGATTTTTTACATCGTCAAATTATGGTGAGTCCGAAGAACGAAGGAACTATCAAAGGAATTATCTGGAATTATTATGATCGCTAAGATGGTGAAACTACACCGAGATTTGAAGATAGTTAGCAAAAAAGAAATGGAAAAATACAAAAAAGAGGAAGAAAGTTTGAACAAACATCGTGGGAATCTCTATCCATAAGCATTGACTTGTTTCAAGGACATTCTCCAAAAAGTCCCTCATCATGCCAATCGATCTTTGCTTCAAGTCTAATTTTTTATGACCATGTCAAATCCGTCACATGATGAACCATTGACCAATCGGCCAGTGGTAAGCTTCGTGACCTCAACCCTGAAGAATCATGGGCAACATTAGAGAACCTTTCCCTCTATGACAACAAAAGTTGAAAGACCCAAGGGATTTTGCTAAGCCGGTCAAGGCAATCGTATTGCCTCAAGTTGTCCCGAGTACATCCGACCACCGTCTAATAGAGCTCGAAAATCAAGTTCAATGCTTGATGGAAGCTTATCTTGCTCCGACACAACCCACTCAAGTAAACAAAATCACTACCCCGTGCAAAATCTTAATGGTACCCACGGACACTCAATGTTTGATAGATGATCCCGAGCAGGCTTGTGTTAACTACGCATCTTCGCGTATAAACAAAATGGGAAGCGAAAGGTTCACCCTGAACCAAGGACCAATGAGTTTTAATGATGTCACCAACACCTGGAAGGAGAAACCAAACTCAATTGGGCACTCACCCAAACCTTCACTAGCCCACAAGGGGGGTCAGTTCTCCATCACTCCTCAGTTATTCAAATCGAAGGTTAAAAGGCATTACTTGATTTCGACTCTAAACCAAGAGAAGAGGATACATCACTTAAGAACACAACTGAACAACACAGGATGACATGTTGAAAGATTTAACCTCCTTTGGAAAATGCCCCCCCCCCCCCCCCCCCCCAATTTCGAGAAACTCATAGGTGTCTACCTTGAAATGCCAGGAAATCCTATGGCTCCAAAAGCATTGCAGCAAATCCAGCCATGATGAAAAGGGAGGAGCTCAGAAGAAGGAATCAAAAGCCCATCAAATATTGCTCTCCTAAAATATCTCTCTCCCGCATCCATAAAAGAACTAAACAAATATCCTTCAGCTCTAAAACGCGTTCATTTTGTCAATTCAATCGTTATCCTAAGCACTAAAAGTGATACAGATGAAGAAGACACCTCTTCCACTAGCACACACAAGCACAAACTCGAGGATATGATAAAAAGAAGTAAAGAGATAAAGGAGCAAGGCAAGGAAGAAGATGGGATGGAAACCGACATGGAAGTAGAAGAAGTGATCGAAGAAGAAGAAAGTGAATTCGAAACTGATGAAGAAGTCGAAGAAGTATTCAAAGAAGAGGAAGAGGATGGAGATGAAGAAAACTTTAACTTATTCCCAACTATGATGGAACTATCACATCATGAATGGCTGTTAAAGCACCCTCGACCCTCGTGGGTAAGAGCAAAAGTAAGAGCCGGAAGCCCAAACAACATAAAGATCTCCTGCATGGTCGGTCACATCTTCAAGAGGCAAGCCTACATAGACCTAGAATCACCAAGCAACATCATGTCTAGGCATCAATATAATCAAATCATGACTTATGGGCTTAGATCAAGGCAGAAACCATCAAAACCCGATAAGATTAGCAACTTTGTAGGAAGGGGGAAGCGTATTAAAGTTTTCATAGGAAGCCTTACCTACGAATGTGACTTCATGATATTGGAAGATACCAGTAGCATTATCGATCGCCACCTTGGAGAAATGGTTTTCGGAAAACCCTTCATAGACGAACAAATGGCCCCCGTCTACAGTGAAGAAAAAGGGACAGTCATGTTTAAGCAAGGTGATGAGAAAATCACATTTAAAATGCCCTACACCATGGAGGTATTCAGGAAAACATGGCTTATAAGACTGAGCACCGATTCAATACCCCCTTCCGCCCATGAAGAAAACTTTGGCCACGGAAGAACGCATTACTACCAGAGCTTGCTTATCGGAGATGAATACAAGCAGGACGAAGGTGATAGGAGGGGGATTAGGCATTTAATGAGGTTAGAAAAAGAGATGATGGATAACAAAGGAGAAGTCACGTAAGGACGTGTGACTTCGAGTCTAGCTACAAGACTCGTTAATAAAGAAAAGCGCTTCTTGGGAGGCAACCCAATTTACTTTTCCCGCATATTAGGAGTGTCATGTGTGTTTTAATTCTTTACTATTTGTTTTATTATGTTTGAACTATCTTGTAATCATGCTTTGTATTGTCTTTAACCTCGTCTTAATTTCAATCAAAGGTATTTTGCAAACAATAAGTGTAGGGGAATTTATCCGGCTTTTGAGCCAAATTCAAACATGTTAAATGAATTGTTTAGATTAATTCACGTCAGTTTCGAGTCATATGATTGAATTGTTAAATCTCAGGTTTTGTACAACAATTTATACAGGAACTAACTTATGGAATCAAGTGAAGGAATTTTTTTATCAGAAACAGAAATTTCGTTTTCACAGATGGTGGAGACGGCTTCACGATTAACACCCGACGCCGTCACTATGACACCTGTGACAGGGTCACACCAACCCTGACGGCGTCAAATGCCCAGGTCCAGAAAACTAAAAGTTTTTAATTATTTTTGAAAATAAAACTTGGGCAACATTTAATATGGTATTCTTCTGTATAAACCTGCAAATCTGATAAGTTTAATAATTCTTTCATCCTATATATTGAGTCGAACCCTAAATTCATATTGTATATTGGTAAATGCTACATGTTTATTCTTGGTATAGTTGGTCTTTGTCTTTGATTATCAGGTTATATTTGATGTGAAGAAGCTTGGTGGTTTTTTGAAGTTCCATTGGATGTTTCTCGGAGGGACGATCTAACCAGTTATGTATGTTTCTTCTCCATTATTTGAGTAAATCAGGGGAGTATAGTTTTCTTTTACTTGTTTTATATTCCCTTTATCTATTTTAACGGGTACTTCCAGATAACATTGGGGACAATGTTCAAAATAAGTGTAGGGGGAAATAAGACTTAGAAACTATTCTTTAATTTGTTATTTGCTTTGTCCTTAAAAGATGGGTAATATATCATAAACATAATGTAGCATAAAAGGGTGATTTTTTCAAAATTTTAATTTTTTTCGACACATACCAACGAAAAACGAGTATTATTGAGCGTTCATTGGATAGGATTATATGGTACTAGCACAATAACCCTCAAATAATTAAACCGCTAAATGTGAGGTTCGCCCTCTAGATCTTTAGGATTCAGGTACTACGGCGTACCAAGATGATTTTATCTTTACCCGGTTTGAGTTAAGGAGTGAGTAGTCACATGTGTATATTCTGTCATTACGGATGTGTACGTGTCGTCTTCGTCGCCTTTTCTGGTTGACTGGTGGTAGTAAAATTCATTATGTGTGTACCGACAGTATATTAAATTCTAGAAACTTGTTTTTTAGTGATGCTTCTCGAGAACGCATAGTGTAACTCCTCATACTGAGTATGCAGCGAATGTTGAAATTATCAGAAAGGCTGTTACATTATTGGGTCAATAGCCCTAGATCAGAGAACGGACTACTAACGTATCGTTTGAATAAGATACATTGGATTAACAAAATTATTGTTTGTTACATAAGCTCATGGCTTCAATGGTTCACTAAATAGGATAAAGATTTCGGTTTATAACAATTGTCCCCAAAGTGTAATAAGTAACCAAATTCCTTAAGTGTTGACTCTTCAAATTATTGACTCCCAATGTATCATCGCACTGTGCCTTATTGACATAATAAAAACATGCTTAAAACGTCAACATAAAGTTGGTGAATTCATAGGTTTATGTAAATCAGTGGTAGGACCGCAAGATTTTCAAGTGTATGATTCAGCAACAAATGCAAACATCATAAAAGTAATTACGTTTTCCTAAGCTCATGACACCGAAGCTCGACGTTTATGAATGCAATTATAATTGCCTAATGGTGTCTGGTGAATGATGTGCTACCCTGCAAATCAAATTCGACATGGTATGCGTTCGTTTCCAGTGATAGCTAGTCACGCCGAACGGGATTGTCAATCCCTAATAGATCTATCATAACATTCGCGCCCGCTCAAATGTTATTCCAATCAAATCTATGCTTTAACCGTTCCATGATCATGGAAATAAGGGTTTGGTATCTCTAGGCAAACACGTAATAATGCATAATAATGGACACTTGCGTCCAGTTGTAAAACAATGCATGTTATCACCCAAGGTTGTAAATCATTTTAAAATATTGTAAAGCCATGGGGCTATGAACTCACCTTAGCCGGTAGTTCTCTGAATGATAACAATTATCCAAGTAGGTAGTGGACCACGTTAAGTACCTAAGTAAGTACGTAAGTCTTAGATTACACATTTAAACTAACGACTCATTGTATAAACTAAATTCCATTTAAGTTATATTTATATACGTTATAACTTTGTTATAGTGATTATACAAGATCTTTGTTTTTATAAATTTCGATGGTTCTCGATAGACGTGACATAATTATTAATAAATATTACTTATTTATTAAAATTGTATATTAATCCTCGTTCAAAATGCGAATATCTTAATGTTCGACGTGTTGTTCAATCGTTTTGTTTCATCTATTTCCTTTTTGTTCTAAAAATACCCTTAAGTTCTAATATTTTCTCTTTTAGTCCCCTAGGTTTACAAATATACATATTTACATTTTAAACCTTTTAGTTTTGGAAATGACGAAATTGGTCCTTTAAGTTTACAAAGAGATAGTTTAGGTTTTTATAGTTACACTTTCATCCCTAAGTTTCACAATGTTTCAAAAACAGTCCCTGTAGTTTTTGTATTTCGAAAAGTGACATTTCAAACCCTTAGGTTTCGGAAATTACAGTTTTAGTCCCCGACTTTGTAAAAATCGCATTTTCAACTCAATTAAATCCCGACAAGTGGTATTTGGTCTTATTTAGTCTAAATAAGCCAACCAAAACTAATTCGGCTTATAAATAAGCATTTCGAGCTTATTTTGGCTTAACGGGCCTTATTGGGCCCGTTAAGGTCCGTTTAGGTTTCTAACGATCTATTTTAGTTTCAATAAGTCCAAAAGCCTCCAATAAGCTCATATGGGACCGTTTAGCTTAGAATAAGCTCGATGAGCTTATTGAAGCTTATTTCGAGCCAGTTGGGCTTATGGGCCCAATGACTTAACCCGATAAGGGTGTTTAGTGTCCTTAGACTTTTCCTAGTGCTTTTTCCCCACTTGTATAAGCAGAACAGCTATTTTTCCTTATCAGCTTATTCTAAATAAGCAAATAAGCTTTATGAAACATCTAGGCGGCCGGTCTTGGGCCAGTTAAGGCCGATAAGGTTTTATAAGGGTTTTATTAGGTCCATTTGGGTCCGTTAAGTTCATTTTAGGTCTAATAAGCCGCTTAGCGAGGTCAGTGGCTTATGTAGTATTCGATAAGCTAAAAGCTCATCGTTGGGCCTATTGGCCGGGTATGAACCCGAATGGGTTCTAGGGGTTGGGGCTTGGTCCATTAAGTATATTTAAGTCCGTTAAGCTTATTAAGCCCCCATAAGATCACCATTAAGCTACTCGAGCTTATTGTGAGCTTATTTGCTCATTTAGGGCTCGTTAATAGGCTAGGAGGCCCATTAAGGGTTCGTTTGGGTTTCTAATGAAGTAAAGGCCCTAAATAGGAAAAACAAACGAACACTTCCCTTTATGATTAAGCCCGAGTGCTTATTAATAAGCCGCGGCTTATTATTAAGCTCTCGTTGGGCCTTGTTGGGCTCGATAGAGGCCCGTTAGGGGTTCGTTTGGCTCAACGACTTGCCAAAGGGTCCATTTAGGTTCTTAGTTTCATTTTAAGCTCAATAAGCCGTGTATATGCACCGGAACTAAGCTGTTTGATCATTGTCGTCTTATGCGTTCGTATTGGGCAAGCGTTGGCTCGATGAATAAACCTGGATAGGAGTTCTAGTGTGGCCCGGATGGTTTACATTTGCTTGTTAAATGGGTTTCGATACTTTCGTTTGCACAATAAACAAGGTGCCTTGATGTTCTAGTCGCGATTCCTAGCATGCAAATGTTTACTAATGTCGTATACATGTTCCCACACCATTCGTTACGATTATAAACAAAAAGTTTACTGTGTAGTTATTTATGTATGGACTCACCGACTTGATCTCTTCAGATGTCTATACAAAATAAATGAATGTTTGACATATAAATGAAACATATGCGACATGTGTAGCTAGTCATACATTAAATCGACATAAGTAGAATCATTTAGACTTACAAGGGTCCTATAGCAATTTATGACGTGCGAGATGAACACCCCGACACCCAAACGTGTCTATAACTTCAAAGTTATTGATACCCAAGCTTCCTAGCTCGTATACAACTCTTAACACCCTTATGTTTAACCTCAAGGGCTCCTTCGTGTTTCCTTGGAGGAATATGGTCGTGTTTTGGTGCGGCTTTAGTGAAATGTCGTGTGATTAGTGGGTAAAGTGATTGCTTAGCTTGAGAGAGTTTAAGGGTTTGTGAAAATGTATTATGTGAGTTAGGGAGTATGTATTTATAGGGAATGAGCTTAGTTAGTTTTCCTAGTCCACATCCAAACCGAGTCGTGTCCTAGAGGCGGTTTTTGGGGGGTTTAGTTAATCACACATGGTTTTTGTTAAACCACCATGAGTACAAGTATTAATTACCTAGGAGATGTACAAGATTATGTTTAGCTAGGAAATCTTATGTGTTTGTGTTCTTTTCTTGATTGTTCGCGGCACAAAGAGATCCATAGCAAGGAAATGGGTTATTACCTATGTGTCATACATCATTAGGGGACCATTAGGACAAGATTTAATTACCTAGCATATGTACATGTACCTTTTAAGATCATTAGAAAGATTTGTGCTAGTTAATGTCCACATGGGATGATTTGTTGTGGTTTTACTTGCCCTTATTCGACTCTAGAGTGATATAAACACAAGACTTGATTAAGTTTTGTGTTAGACTTTTTAAAGTGGGGTATGGGGTTTGTGTCTAGGTAAGTCTTGGTATTTCCGGGGTGCGTCCAAATGTATTTTTTCGCAATATCGTAAACACTATTACTTTGACTTTTAATATTATATATACGGCAAGGTACATAATTATTCTTTAAAATAAATTTTCGCTTACTTGTTTGATGTAAACCTTAATTTATTTGGTGACGTTTATATTCATTGATTATTTCTAGGTTCTTCGCGTTTAGCTTAAAAAAGTAAATAATTAAAAGTAAACGCGTATCGGACTTAAATAAATAGTGATTAATTAATATAGTCGTTACAATGTCACGAAAAATCGAGGAAAATGTTACAGTCTCCACCCGTTAAAAGAGCTTTGTCCTCAAAGCTTAAGACCTTGTAGTAGATGACGAAGCCCGGTTTGTGAAAAGTTATGGGTATTTCTGTTTGAACGAATCTTCACGTTCCCAGGTGAACTCAGGACCTCTCCTAGAGTTCCAGCGAACCTTAACCAATGGTATCCGGCTTCGCTTTAATCGTTTGATCTCCCGTTCCATGATTTCAACGGGCTCTTCCACAAACTGGAGCTTATCGTCAACGTGAATTCCTTCCAACGGCATGACTAATGGTTCGTCAGCGTAACATTTCTTCAGATTAGACACATGGAAAGTATGGTGAACCCTGCTCAACTCTTGAGGAAGTTCCAGCCTGTAGGCAACCTTCCCAACCTTGGCTAACACCTTGAAAGGTCCGACATATCTCGGGTTCAACTTGCCCCGCTTACCGAATCGTACAACCCCTTTCCAAGGTGAGACCTTGAGCATAACCCTATCCCCAACTTCGAACTCCATCGGCTTTCGCTTCAAATCAGCGTAGCTCTTTTGTCGATCCTGAGCAGCTTGAATTCTCTGCTTGATTAGGACAATCTTTTCCGTTGTTTCTTGGATCATTTCTGGACCAGTCAGTTGAGCTTCTCCAACTTCGGCCCAGCACACAGGTGATCGACATTTTCGGCCATAAAGTGCCTCATAAGGTGCGGCCTTTATGCTAGCGTGATAACTGTTGTTATACGAAAATTCGGCTAATGGCAAATGCTTAACCCAGCCTTTTCCAAAATCGATCACGCAAGCACGTAGCATGTCCTCGAGAGTTTGAATAGTCCTCTCGCTCTGACCGTCGGTTTCTGGATGATACGCGGTGCTCATACTCAGATCTGTACCCAAAGCTTTCTGAAATGATCTCCAGAAGTTTGATGTGAACCTCCCATCACGATCACAGATGATTGAAACAGGTATTCCGTGTCTTGCTACTATCCTGTTCAGGTACAACCTTGCCAACTTGTCCAATGGGTCATTCTCCCTTATTGGCAAGAAGTGAGCAGATTTTGTAAGTCGATCCATAATCACCCAGATGGTGTCGAAACCTTGTGACGACTTAGGGAGCTTGGTGATAAAATCCATCGTGATATTATCCCACTTTCACTCGGGTATTGCTGGTTGTACTAATAATCCTGATGGCCTTTGATGTTCGGCCTTGACCTTTGCACATGTCAAGCACTTGCTAACATATGTGGCGATGTCGGCTTTCATATTGGGCCACCAATATAGCTTTTTCATGTCTTGGTACATCTTTTCAGAACCGGGATGGATAGAGTACTTAGACTTGTGGGATTCGTGCATAACCACGGATCTCTTGTGGGATTCGTTGCATAATCACGGATCTTAAGTCTCCATAGCCAAGGTATCCAACACAGCTGTGTAAGCATAGGTCCCATCGGCCGTGTTCCAATCTTTCCTGGTATATCCCTTCGGATCAGAATCCTCCCTACGTCTTCATTACATAATTCCTCTTGTTTCTGGCTTGATCTACTTCCTAATATTCGTATATTGGGAAGATCCAAACCAATTGTCATAACTAAGGCTCGAACCCGCAATGGCTCAATCCGTTCCTTACGGCTCAGCGCATCGGCCACTACGTTTGCTTTCCCTGGATGATAACGAATATCACAATCGTAGTCACTCAGTAATTCTAGCCAAACGGCGTTGCCTCATGTTAAGCTCCTTCTGATCGATGAATGCTGTGTAGGCTTTATGGTCGGTGATACGGCGTAACAAACATCTGGTTCCGTATAGATAGTGTCTCCATATCTTTAGGGCAAACACTACCGATCCAAGCTCCAAATCATGAGTGGTGTAGTTCTTCTCGTGAACTTTTAACTGTCGAGAAGCATAGGCAATCACCTTCTCTCGCTGCATTAACACAGCGCCTAAGCCCTTGTGTGACACGCAGAAAAGAAAATCACAGTAACCACAAAGTCCCTAACTCGCTCCCTTCAGGTAAAGCCAGAATTGGGGCACTGCACAGCTTCTGCTTTATCAACTGGAAAGCGTTCTCTTCCTTTTCTCCCCAGTCGAACTTGATTCCTTTCTGAGTAAGTTTCGTCATTGACTTAGCAATCTTCGAAAATCCTTCAATGAACCTTCGATAGTAACCAGCAAGACCTAGAAATTGGCGGATCTCTGTTGGTGTCTTTGGAGATGCCCAATCCTTGATAGACTCTATCTTGGCCGGGTCCACAAGAATGCCTCTACTATCAATGACATGACTCCGAGAAATTGTACCTTCGGATCCAAAATTCACATTTTGAAAACTTTGCGTACAACTTCTCCTTCTTAACGCATTCCAAAATTTGCTTAAGGTGTTCTTCATTGCTTTCTGTTTCGTATTTTGAAATAAATAAGTATAGTCATCGATGAGACCGATTAGACCTAATCCTAGGTAAGGTTTGCACACTCGGTTCATGAGGTCCATGAATACCGCGTGCGTATGTCAGATGCCGAATGGCATAACATGGACCTCGTATGCCATACCCGAGTTCGAATGCCGTCTTTAGAATGACTTGATCTCCACTCTGAGCTGGTGATATTCCGGTATGTCAGATCTACTTCGAATAAATACTGGATCCTTGAAGTTGATCAAACAAATCGTCGATCCTCGGGAGGGGATAACGATTCTTTACTGTCAAGTTTAATTTAGCTCGCTGTAGTTCGATGCACATCCTGAACTGACCCGTCCTTCTTTTGAACAATTAATGACCGGGGCCTCCCCAAGGCGAGGAACTAGGACCCTTATGATGCCCTTGTCAGAAAGCCCTTGAAATTTGTTCTGATATTTCCTTCATTTCGGATGGGGCCCAAATCGAATGGTGCTCGAGCTACGGGGTCAGCTCCTGGAATTAATCGATTTGAAACTCCACTTGGACGAGCTGGAGGAAGGCCTGGCAAGATCCTCGGAACACATCTGGAAAATCTCAGAACGATTGATACTCCTCTATTCTGTTTTGCTTTCCGACTTTTCCTCCTCTTTCTTAGGCGGATACTGTGCTAAAAAGACTGGCAATCCTTTGTCATGTACTCGTGGACATGTTGAACATGAGATAACCTGTCAACCCGGGTTCTCTCCCGTTGCTACTATTCGTGCCTAACGAAAAGTCATAGTTTTACATTCATAGGAACTTGAACGAGTTCTCATCGACACTATCACAGCTGACACTCCTTAACAAGTCCATACCCGATAATGACGTCGAAACTACAACTCCAATTCTACGGCCATCAGATCAAAAAAAAAAAAAAAAAAAATGTTGAACGATATGGCAAGACCTTTAAGTGCAACCTCGGTAAAATGTGTCTACTGACTAATTTCCCATCAGCTAATTCGACAAACATAACAATTTTCAAATGAAAGTTGTGCGATGTTTATCAAGGAACTAAATGCAGTGATAAAAAACTTCTATCGGCACTCAGTGTCGAATAATAGATGCATAGTGGTTAGTTAAGAGAACGTACCCGTGACGAACGTTTGCATCAGGGTGTTCCTGGTGCATTTCCCCTTCTTTTTCTCATATCCCCAACAGCATAACCCATCCTTGTACCACCTTGCGTTTCCATATACTCCATCTTTAGTACTTCATTTTTTGACAATCACTCTTGAAGTGGTCCTGGTGCTCCAACATTCAAAACAACCATTTTCCCTTGGGAGTTTGCCCATTGTTGGCCCTTCTGAGTGTTAGCAACGATTTGTGTTACAGTATTTCTGCAATCGACGAAAGCAAGTGGCCCTATCATGTTGACTTAGTAGGCACCCTCTGGGGCACGGGCCTTGTGGTGAGATGCACTTGTTTTGCACTTGGGCAGGGATCCCCCGATAAGGCCTTCCTTTCGCCGTGCCCCATGTTGTAACTCTTTGGCGACATGTCTGCTTTTGAAGGGTTCTGTTGGTGACCATGTTTGTTTCGGATGAATCATCAGCCCTCCTTTGTTTCAGATGCCTTTCCGCGGAGGTACGGAGTTTCTGGTCCATCAAGTCCATTGGCCAACTCAATGGTCCTCAACCAACGTCTTGGGTTCTGGCAGATATTGACCGTTTCCTAAATGTTGTCAGGAAGTCCACTGTATACTTGTCAAAACCGTTCCCTCGGTTTCATCGCAACAAACTTGTACATATCAGGGTAACTCTTGTAAACGTTCAGTGATGCGGGAACATCGTTCCCCTTGACCTTCAGTTCCAAGCTCGATTCTAATTTCTTGAATTTCACCCTGCGACAATACTTGATCCGACATCTTTTCCTTGAATACTTCCCCCCATTCATGGCCTATGCCCTCGGGACCTAAGGTTCTTAATTGACCATTCACCAAGTCAAAGCAGCCCCTAACAGAGTGCATGTGCAACCTTTACTATGGTTCTCAATAGCACAACCGCTGATATTAGAAAACTGACTCCATCTTTTTTCCAATCCACCGAGTTAAACCGAACACACCTTCAGCCACCGATATCGAAGTACAAAGGTTGACACTTCATGAAGTCAGCGAGAAACAAGGGCGCGCAGTTTGCACGTTCCTTCGGTTATCCCACGTGCGAACTGTGGCTCCATCTCCATTTGGTGGCTTTCGCAAGAGAGCTTGGTCCGAAATCATAATCTTGAATGGATTCAGGGTCATGTTGTTAGGTTGGTGTCATTGACAAGGGTATTTGTTCCTCCGCTGTTGTAGGTCCATGATTCTAGATCACAAAAGACAAAAATGAGGTTATATTGACAGAATATAATTAATATAGGATAGATAATCAACACAAGAGAAGTATACAGTACAAGAAACACATCCATTTCATTCATAACTGTGAAATTTTACATGAAATAGTCGTCAAGTACAACCAATACAACCCAAAAGATCTTAAGTGCTATGCTAAGGAGGGGAAACCCCAAATAAACTTTAACATGCCTGTACATGGTCCAGCAAGATACAATAACATAAAATCACTTAATGTGACTGTCGCATCCCCAAGAAAGACTCCTGGTGATCTGGAATCCTAACACTCTGGTCCTAGCTGTCTACCCTCTACTGCGCCCTCGCATGTGCCAACAACTCATCTGCATGTCGTTCATCTCTCGCCTCATGACATCTGATGACCTCGGAAGTCTCAAACATCTGGTCCCGGCGCCTAACGAATCATCTCTCGAAGTGCTGCAAACTCCGCATGCTTGCATCTGAAAGCGAGTCTCGTGTACTTGTGCTGCTCAGATATGAAGTAACTCTGCCACGTAGTTTGCGACTGGTGTGCCTGGGATTAGCTCATGTGCATACGACATTACACGATGAGGTCAAACGAAGCTCCTGATGATCGCCTGACCAATCCTATCGAATGAGCCCCAACGCCTCGCGGGAAGCATAAGGCCACCACCTCCACCAATCATCACTTCTCCTAGGAGAGTCCATCCTATCCCCCATAAGTAAATCGACCCCGCTGTGAAGTCCATATCGACTCGCTGTGATATACGAGACCTACTATCCTGAGCATCTTCTAGTAGAAGCATACTAGTCCTGTGTTATCCCGCTCGATGGAGCTCAGCAAGCTCTAACGACCCTAGTCGTTGACCTCCCCCACGGTTAAAAATAAAAAAATTTTCAAATAAAAAAAAAGTTTCATTCAAAGGTTCTAGTCTCTGAAACTTGCCTCCGCCAGATCTACCAAGTATCCCTAATCTCGTAACCTACATCCTCTAAACCCCCTGCCTGCCTCACTTATGCTCTATCATGCTGACAAATCCATAATCTATCCCTTGACCCCTGGTAGGTCTAGCAGTAGAACTTTCTCCGACCTCATATCTGGAGCCTAGGGTGGATAGATGCAACCTCTTGCGGGGAGATTGCTCAGTCTCAGGGATATCATCCCTATGGTCAACAGGTTGGTGGGTGGTGGTATGTATAGAGATGGTGGTAGTGGTGGTAGTGGAGGTGGTGGTAATGCGGTAGTAACTGCATCAATGAGAGCCTGGGTGGATGCTATCCTGAGTGTCTGGATTTGGGTTAGACACCCAGATGATGGTGGTAAAAGTGGTGAATGTGCAGGTGGGGCCGTGTACCTAGCAAGGCGCTCCCCTGCAAAGGGTGGTGATAGTGAGATAGGTGGTGATGGTGATGGGGTAGTCATGGTCAGAAGTCTCTCAACCTCTGCTCTCTGTGAAGGGATATGGAAATCTGGGGTCGGACGGTAATCCTAGCCCCAATAGTAATGTCAGTGGAGGGTGGTGGTATAACAGGCTCTGTTCCCTCAGGTGGGAAAACAGGCTCATCAGCAGGTATGACGGTAGTAGAGTCAGCCGGAGCTAAGTGCTCCTCCTCCTCCTCGTCCTCCTCATCCTCCTCGTCCTCATCCTCATCATTGGCGTCATCCCTAGATGAATCGCCGTCATCATCATCTCCATCGTCTCCCCCGTCCATAGGATAGTCAACCGGACCATCCTCTGTCTCATCATCCTCGTACTCCTCCGGATCCTCCTCGGGATCCGACTCAGTAACATATCCGGGTGACTCAGTAGTAGGTGAATCAATAGGAGGTAATGGCTGTTCCTCAGCCGGAAACTCATGGTCATCCTCCAATGGTATATACTGGGTAATAGCTCCGCACGTAAGACAGGGTCATGTGCCTGTATGAACATAGGCTCACGCTCATCCTCATCCTGAGGAACTGGCGGTGTCTGTGGATCCTCTGGGCCTGGTATGAAATCTGGTGACGGTGGGGCTACTGGCTGTAGCGGGAGTCCGTCGTATCCTAGTACGATGACCCGTGGAATGCCTCCCTCCGATACCTCCTCATCATCGGCTCCCCAGAAAGCCCTGCCGGGCTCAGAGTCGGTGTAGACGGAAGTGTAGGTAACATCAGACGTCGCAGAAGACATGGTTACTGCAAAAAGTAAAATAACTTATATAAGTATTTCTTATAAGAAAAATCGATATGCTATGTCTGTAAGGCTTTAATAATAAAGTCCTTATAGTAATATACGTAATATTATTTATATACACGTATATCAATTGGGTAAGCACTTAGTACCCTACTAATGCTTAACCAATGCATGTCATGTAAACATATATGCGCTAGACGTAAACAAGTAATGCATGTATGTCCCTCGCAAATCCCATTTGTGAAAACAGTTTTGAAAATGGTTATAGTCCAGACAAAAACTTTTGACCTGGTTCTCTATAACCTTGGCTCTGATACCAATCTGTAACACCCTCAAATCTGAGCACGCATGGACGGAATGTTTTGATATATCCAGGCGTTACATTAATGGGTCAATAGCACAAGATCCTGAGAACGACTACTAAACGTAGTCCGTTTGAAAAAGAATCATTGGATTAAACAAAATACTTGTTTGTTACATAAGCCCAGGGCTTCAAATTGTTCAACGATATATAAAAAAAGATTCCGGTATATACACAAATGTCCCCAAATGTAATAAGACCCCAATCTTTAGTTTATGTTGACTCTTCAATTATTGACTCCCAATGAATAACCGCACCTCGTGGCCTTATGACCTGGTACCAAAACATGGATAAACACTTCAACATAAAGTTGATGATTTCAGAGGTTTATGTAAATCGATTGTAGGACCAGCAAAATTTTCTAAGTGAAGATTAAGCAACAATGCAAACATCATAAAAAATAATTACTCTTTCCTAACCATGACACTAAAGCTCGACATATATGGGATGGCCAATATAAATTTGCCAACAGGGTTGTCCGTAGAATGATGTGCTAACCCCCGCAACATTTCCCAGATTCCGACATGGTTATAGTGCGTTCGTTCCCCAGTGGATAGCTAGTCACCCGAACGGGATTTGTCAATCCCTAAAGATCAATCCATAACATTCGCGCCCACACAATGTAATTCCAATACACATCTATGCAATTAAACATTCATGATCATGGACATAATGGGTTATGGTAACTTTAGGCGAACACGGTAATCATGGTATAAAATGTACACTGCGTCCATTTGTAAAACAAAGCATTTCTCACCCCAAGGATAGAAATCAATTAAATAATGAAAAACATGGGGCTATGAACTCACATTACAGAAGTTCTCTTCCCGAATGAATATAAATATCCAAGCAAGTAGTTGACTCACAACCGCCAAGTACCTATAAGTACGTTCAAGTCTTTAGTTACACATTTAAGCTAACGACTCATTGTATAAACACATTCCATTTTAAGTTTTAATATATACCGTTACCACTTGTGTGGTGACGCACAAGATTATTATATTTATAATTCCGATGGTTCTCGAGAAACGTGAAATCATTATTAATAAATATACTTATTTATTAACTTCTTATTAAACCCGTTCAATGTCCGAATATCTTAATGTTCGACCGACTCGTTAAGTGTTTTATTTATTTCACTTTTGTTTACTAACATGCCCTTAAGTTTCTAGTTATTATACTTTAGCCCTTAGGTTTATAAATATAAACATTTATATTTTAAACCCTTTAGTTTCGATAGTTACATAATTAGTCCCTTAAGTTTACCAAGGTGTAGTTTAGGTCCTTATAATTTCACTTTAATCCCTAAGTTTTAGAATGTTTCAAAAAAACAGTCCCTGGAGTTATTGCAATTCGAAAAATGACAATTTAATCCCTTAAGTTTCGGATTTGACACTTTTAGTCCCTCTAATTGCGAAAATAGCATATTAGCTCCAAATCAAATTCAACAAGTGTCATTTCTCTTTGTTAAGCTCAATTAAGTTATAAAAGTTGTTTTCGGCTTAAAAAATAAAGCTTATCGAGCTCTATTTTTGGCTAACGTGCCTTATTGGGCCCGAGTTAAGGTCCGTTTAGCGTTTAACGATTCCCGTTATCGTTTTAATAGTCCCAAGTCTTTAATAAGCTCAATAGTTGGGTCTGTTAAGCTTAGAATAAGCTCGGGGAGCTTATTATGGCTTATTTCAAGCTTATTAAGCCTGTAAGCCCAATAGCTTAACCCGGTACCCCCTTTAGAGTTTTTAGGCTTTTCTAGTTCATTTTCAACTTGTATTAAGCCTGAATAAAACTGTTTTTAAATTCAGCTTCTTATTCAAATAAGCTAATCAAGCCAATAAGTATCACCTAGTGGGCCGGCTTGGGCCTGTTAAGGCCCCGTTAGGGTTTGAAAGAGAGTTTTCGATGGAGTCCCATTAGGGTCCAAAAGTGGCATTAAATCTTCCAAACTTATTGAGCTCCTGTAAGAATCTTTCAATAAGCTGCCCAAGCTTATTGTGAGCTTATTCGCGTCATTTAGGGCCCGTTAAAGGGCTAGAAGGCCCCTAAAGGTCCGAAAGGGCTTCCTAAATAAATGAAATGCCTATGTGAAGTGAATGAGTACTCTAAGATCATGATATAAGCTCGATGCTTATTAAACGCGTGGCTTATACATAAGCCCACGTTGGGACCTTGTTGGGGCTCTTTATAGGAGCCCAATAAGGGTTCTTGTGTGTCCTAAATGAGCTAAGACTCCACAAGCCTCGAGTAAGCCTCAAGTGATCTTATCTTTAGAGCAACGGTTCTTGTAGAAAAAAAAGCTATAGGGCCTGTAGGGCCTGAACATGGTCGTTATGGATTTGTACGAGCCCTTTTGTGGTCCCCGTTACTCTTTCTAATGTTTTTCAAGTGGATCGTCTAAATAGTTATATCAATCGTTTTTATGTTTTGACAAACCCTTGTAAGGGTCGAGTTTATCACATGCACAACGTCAAATGAGGTTGTTACGTTTTCCTACCACCACAACCATGTTTACCCCGAAGGTTTAACGTATGGTTTTTTGTATGAACTCGTATGCATGGTTTTTGTCGTGATAGCTCCAAGTCTTTACATACAACAAATTGTTTATGCCCTAACTTGTCACAAACCACGTATTGGCATGTTCCTTTACATTTTAACACTCACACAAGTAGTTTTATGCTCCATGACATCGCGGATAACATATAACCTTCGTACTGTAGATTTGAACTTGAACCCACATAGTAACGTATCATTATATGTTAACGTGACACATTTGACTAGTTAACTAAGAGATAAGTATAGTACAAATGATGTAGGTTCGAACGACTTACAACAAGGTCCTAGAGTGCTTGTAAATGTATCGAGTAGCTCAACCCAAGGTGTTTTCGAACTCGTGTAACCCACCCAATGCTTCAAAGCTTGTAGACACCTAAACCTTGGTTCCCGTATCCCCTTATGTGCTCGAGTGAAAGTCTTTAATGTCACTTGTTGGTCCGAATGAAATGTGAGTGTGTTTGGTTGCGGTTCATGATCCGAATAAGAGAGAGTGAATGTTTTAAGTGTTTATGAGTTTAAGAAGTGTTCAAGTGTATGTGTGAGAGTGTATTTATAGGTAATATGAGCTAGTTACTCCTCTTGGTTCCAAAACAAAACCAAACCGTCCTAGGGGTGGTTTTGAAGGGTTTTAGTTAAGCTCACATGGTTTTATGTTAATACCACTTAGTACAAGTTTTAATGAGTTAGTTGTGGTACAAGATTTAGTTAGCTAGGCAAATCTTATGATTGTTGTGTTTTCTTATTTCTAGATCGCGGCATAAGGAGGTCCAAGGAAAGGAAATGGGTTATTACCCAAGGTGCCAAGATTATTAAGGGAACATTAGGACACATAATTAATTTCCTAGTGTATGTACATGTACCATTTAGGATCACTAGTAAGATTTGTTAGTAACTACATCACCAAGGACGATTTTTATGCAAGGTTTACTTGTCTATTTTCGACATTAAGGAGACATAAGTACAAGACTTGGATAAATTTCGACTTTAGGTTCTCAAAGTGGGTATTGGTTTGAGTCTAGGTATGTCTAGGTATTTCCGGGGTTCGTCCAAATGTATTTCATTGCGAAACGTAACCCTTTTACGTGACCAATAAAAATAAAATACGCAAAGTGCATAATTATTGTTAACATAATTATTCCTTACTTGGTTGATGTAAACCTTAATTTATTTGGTGACCGTTTACATTCATTGATTATTTCTAGTCTACGCGGTTTAGCTTAAAAGTAAATATTAAAAGTAAACGCGTATCGAACTAAAATAAATGGTGATCACTAATATAGTCGTACAATGACATGAAAATGAGAAATGTTACAATTCCCATATACATTCATCTCCAATCATACCTAAGGACTGCTATTTCTAACTTTGGATTATCCTTGGGTGGATCCTCCGGTTCTGGTTGGATCATAGGATTGATTCCTAACCTAACCACCTTATGACTTCAGAATCGTCGTGAAATTAAGATGTTGTTGGGTATAAGATCGAACCATAAAACCTTTTCTTCAGCACATTGAGTCGAATAGATCATATTTTAAATACATTTTCTCCCCTTATTTTAAATAATAAACACTTAGTTTTTGAAATACCTTGTGATTAAAATATGTCTTGAAAATTATAAAAACTAGATATTTTCATATGAAAATATCTATATATATATTTAGATATTTTAGAAAATATCTAAATATATATATACCAGTCACTGACCACGTGATAGTAAATACCTGTGGGTACTACAATGTATCTCCTTACATCAGGTAAAAACTAGTTTTATCAAGTCTTCATCATAAACCGTATATAACCAAACAAGTTATCTCCATGACCAAAAGATAGAATAAGAACACTCATCCAAGAATTCCACTTCATCTTCAAATAAGCAATAAACAATCCTCTTCGTAATTAATTAATCAATGAATACGAGCCTTTAATTCAGTTAAGAACCAAAAACCAAAAACCAAAAATCTTATGTGTGTGTTATCCGATATCTGTCAAAGCTAGCAGTACTAACTTCCTTTAACCCAAACAATATTAACATAGGAAATAGTATTAATTTTATTAAACCCGAGCAGTATTAACTGCTTAAATTCAATAGCAGTATTAATATCATGAAGCAGTATTAACTTTTTAATCCCAAGCAGTTGTAACTATCTGCTTTTACCACAAGCAGTAGTAACTACTTTTTAATGCTAGCAGTATTAACCAACAATAATAACAGTAGTAACTGCTTTTATACCTTAGTAGTATTAACTCATGACTTACTACTATTCTTCCATACTAGGCAGCACAAAGTACATTAGCAGCATTAACCATCCTTGACAGCATTAAGTATGTACTTGAGCCCTAGCAGCATTAACTGAGTCAAGCAACACTAATTTAAACAAACAACAAAAACTATATCCAAGCAGCATTAATCTTATTTAACAGCATTAACTTTGTATACAAATCCAACAGTAGTAGCTATCCTATTACCAGTTGTATGCCAGCTGACCTAGATCATTGCCTTGAAAGTTTCCATGTCTTCTTATTTAAGTACGATAATGATCAAGAATAACATTAACATCCTTCTCTTCCAAATCATGACCACCATAGATACCATTAGTGCAAACCCCAACTTTATAAAATCACGGCTTATCAAAAAAACCCTAAAAAGTTTGAATGAATTCATACCAGGCCGTGTATACACCACATCAGATCCAAAAAATATACAAACCCTAATTGTCTAGGGTTTGATCAGTTAGAGCACAACGGATAAAAAAGAAACCTAAATAAATAGTAACAAAGCTTATCAATCGTATTGCATACCCAAACAGGTAGAGAGGATGATTATAAGCATCATTATAGCACTGAATCTTCAAAACCCCATAAAACTTTCACCACACGATTTCTTGAAAATTAGGGTTTTTAGGGTTTCTTTAAAACCTTGTAGATCCTAGATCGAGAGCCACATGGCTCTGATACCACATGTTGAGTTTAAAGATCTAGGCTTAGTCTAGGATTAACAACATCAATGAACATACTAACAGGCGACAATCACCAACTTCATCACTGCCTTCTTGTGACACATCGATAAATATGTATAGCAGAATTAACATAAGAACAATGATATTGTAACAAGGTTTTACCAAACATTTACCATAGCTCTAATATTATTTGATCAGAATAATACGGTTACATCAATGAACTGTAACAGGGATCAAGGAAAACCTTGATTACCTTGAGGCTACACCAACTTTATAGACGTCTACATCTCTAACACTTTGTGTACACACACTTTTCTGGATGTCTAAAACCTATAACTTGTATCTCTTTATATATTAGAGATATCTAGGTTTACAAGGAAACATAATAAATACAATAAGGAAACTAAATCTTTTAATCTTTATCTTTATTCTTCTTGAGCATATCTTTTAGTATCTTCTGATATCTTTTGTAGAATATACTGCACCAGCTTGAAGAATCTCTTATTGTTGATTTAGGTCCTTTTCCTTTAAGTCCTTTTTGTTTCATTCTTGTTTTGTCTTATCAACTCAAATATAATTCCCAACACCGTATTTAGAATTTTATATATACAACAAGGACGTTGTATAATTCAAGTGGGGAGATGGAATTAGAATGTTTTCTTGTCCTAATTTTCATAATAAAATGCTTAAATTATGCACAAATTTAAAAAATTTCAAGCATACTTTTGTGAAATTACTTGATACATAACCCGCACACAATAACTCTTGTTAGATATTGTGAGGATTTAACCTTATCCGTTTCTAAATGTTTACCCAAATTCTACAAAAAAGTGATTGTGCCGGTGATGTAGTAGACTTTAGGACCTAACTTGGTATATCTATCCGAGACCGCAGTCATAAGTACTATGGATTTAGATTGAGTAACTTGTTTAAATTGGTAAATTTTAGGATTACACCCAAATCGCCTTTACATGTTGCTTATTATCTAGTTAGTTAACCCTCGTATAAACCCTTTGTTTACTCTCATTCTAAGAGTAAGATACCCCTAGAACAACCTGTAGAGCCAATCCTTTAGAAACTACACCTATTATTTGTTTCGTTACACCTTTACACCTTAGCCTACCCTGTTAGATTAAGTTTATTTTACAGTTTCTAGTTGCTTAAAGTGTAAAGTTTGTATTTCCCGAGTCTTGTGTCAATTTTGGTACAGTTGGAAGAAATTTGCACATCGCAAATAGGAATGTCTATTATAGTCAAAAATCATGTATTTTTACTACCATCGCAATTAATGGTACGTCTGAACAATGAAGGAATTCTCGAAGGAATTATCCAGAATTATTATGATCGTGAAGATGGTGAAACTACTCCGAGTTTGGTAGTATAGTGTTAGCAAAAAAAATCAAAAAAATTAGAAAAATCGCAACAAAAAAGAAAATGAAAGTTTTAAGATAATCGTTTGGCAACTACCGAAGGAATTACACGAAGAATCAATTATTCATTGATACAAATCGACGATGTAGAGTATTGTATAAAGTGGAAGATATCGCCACTTGCCTTGTAAAGTATGTAAAGTATGATATGAATGGGAAGTTGATCGTTACAGGAACGCCAACTTAGGTTGTTGTTTTTGATCTATGATAAAGGCGTTGTAAATAGTTGTGTCTTTATCATGGTAATGGTCAAAAAAAAGTGTCTAGCAACTTGTATTTTAGAATTAATCTATTTGTTTTGTAACTTTTATTTAACAATAATTTAATTCCCTTTCCTAATCATTAACCATGGGTTTTACGCGAATGAGGATGTGATCGAGCATGCATGTTTATTCTGTCGTTATGGCCATGTATGCATGTCTCAGCTGCCTTGTTGGTTTATTACTATTGGTGAAAGTTAAAAAATCCATACCCTATATTACTCTACTATTCCTACTCTTTAGCTTATTCGAGGTGGGGGTGAGCAGTCACATGTGCCTATCCCGTCGTTACGGGTATGTATGTGTGGTCTTTGTCGCCTTTCTTAAATATTGGTATCGATAAAGATTAGTTAGAGTAATCAACCCTAAGCCTTCGCATATAAACTTATATTTACCTTTATAAACTTGTTACTCCGTAGCTTTAGCGGTGGAGATTTGTATCCTTGCCATGCTTATGATAGAATACTCGTCACGACCGAGCAATTGAGCGAATTAGTTACATGTTACCACATAGATTAGTTGAGTAATTTGAGTGTTTTCATCTTCCTATTTCGTGAGGTGTTTGGTTGTGTACTTGTAATAGATCAAATAAATGCTTTAACGAAAAATATCCTAAGGGATACATTTTTATAAACTTTTAAAGGCTACTTGAGGACAAGTAGGATTTAAGTGGGAGGATATTTGATGACATCAAATAACATCTATTTTATAGCATCATTTATCCCATATATTTAACCCATTTTGTATAATTATTACAAAGAATTGTTACTTAATCGTTTATAATTGAGAATTGCAGTAATTATGGAGTGCTTGGTGAATATTAGCAAAATGCGTGCATTCTGGAGCTTATATGAAGATATTTTGAAGATTAATGATTCTGACAACCAATACGCCGTATCCATCAAGGAAGATACAGTGTATCCGTGCCTGCACTCACCAAAAGACCACAAAGGAAAGAAGCTCAATACGCCGTATCTAGAGAAGACCAATACGCCGTATTGAAGATATAGTATGTGAAGATTCTAGAAGATATCAAACGTGGTCCCTATTCCAAGAAACTCCAATACGCCGTATCTAATCCATTGGATACACTGTATCGAACCGACTTCCAAACAGTATAAATAGAAAACTCAAAAATGAGTTTTAAGTGTGCTGAATCATATTCTCGATATCTAAACCACAAAAGCCAATTTTTAGAGAAGAAAAAGAGCAGAAGAGGTCTTGCAACGCATTATAATCCATAGAAGACAACGTGTAATTTCTTATACTTTTGTAATCGTTCAGTTTTTGGTATCATTCGTTAACTCGGTTAGTTTACCTTGGCTAAAACAATTACTCTTGTATTAATTATGATGTTTGAAGGCTAATACCTTCGGGTATTAGCCGTTATTATAAAGATCTGAATGCGTGGTTTTGTTTATATCTCGATTGCTTAATTTATCATTGAACGCTTGTTTATGTTTATCAATATATACTTGTTTACGTGCTTTTGTATGCGACCTATTATTCAACTGGATCTAGTGTTATGGACCAAGTAATCTAGATGCCAGGATAGCTCTCCATATAGTAGTTTATACATCTAGAATCATAGGATCACAAGTATTGTCCTTCTAAAATCGTGCTAAGGATACGCTTCTGGCTTAACTAGTTAACGGAAACTGCCTTTGGTTTATTGAACATGTTGACTAGTAGGTGAATCTAGATAATTCAACAAGTAATGTTCTGATTCAATTAGATAGTTGGACAAGTGGACTACTAGAGTATAAATTGCCATTAAACAGTAAGTGGGTAAAGTTTTTATGAGCTAGGGTTTAACAAGATCACCATTGCTTTAATCCCTAAGATAGATTATAATCAGCAAATAAGGATGCTTTATGCGGATGTTTTAATTGTGACAGAATTAATGTGTCTAGGTCTTAGGATGAAGTCCCGCCTAAGTTTAAGAATGATATGCCTCTTCGAGATAAGTAATCATTGCACTAAATAAACAAACCAACTTCTAATCGGATTAATGATGGCTAATACAGTTTTCTATCATAAGGCTCGACCGCTCTTTTATCTTCTATTAATTTGCTTGCGTGGGTTAAAGTGTCTTGAATTGATTGTAGTCACCAAACAAACCCGTGCCAGTCTCTCAGGCTGAAACCCTCCTTTTACCTGTTAAAATTAGGATTAGAACTAACATAGGATTAGCATAGGTTTGACTTAGATTAGAATTAACTTAGATTAGATATCCGAAATATAAATAAATTGAGAGATTTAAACTCGCTTCAAGTGAACGACACCCTACTTACCACGAATCTACCACCGACCGGGTACACTGCCCGTTAAAGTGTTATTTTTGGTTAAGTCGGCAAAATATAAATTTAAAACTTGAACTATCATAAATAAACACCACATAATGACACATCACTTGGTAAGAAGATAATCTGTTTGGAACAGATTGCACAAAAAATAAAAGTACTTTGATAATGTTTATTTACAGGTCTACATGAACCGTAGCGGGACTTAATGACACTGATTCCACAAGCTAGCCGGAATCGAAACAGAGGTTCCTCGTGGTATGAGGTTCTTTTAAAATTCGGTCTTAAATTATGAAATACATGATGGCATAGCTTATTACATAGAAATATAAACTGAATACACATATAGTAAGATATTAGGATATTAGTATACAAGGTGAAAACATGAAAAAGTATAGTAATGAATGTCACTTTGCGAGTTTAGTCAGTTTGTGATTTGTTTACTTATGAAACTATAATTGATTTGCATTTTGTAAATTTTCCCTTTTATTGGCAACAGAAACAATTCATTTTTGACAGACATGCTTAAAACTGTTTATTGACAAACTTACCTAGCCAAACAATGCAAAAAAAAACTTATACCAAAAGCTAACGCATATTTGTGAGACCCTTTTTATCATATTTAATAGGCTTACAATATTCTAATCCATTAAGCATTAGAGTTTAGGCAAAGGGAAACATTTTGCCTCAATGGAGAATTTAGCAATCTGCGAGAGTCAAAGGGAGAGGATCGGTTGCGATCTAATATATTTATGTGTTTAGGTGGGTGTGTTTCTAAGTGAAAGTAATGCTAGGATAATCCTCATTTTGATGACCTTATATGCTAATATGGGTGTTTGGATTAGCTTTGTTATGACCTTATCGGCTTGGTTTTGAAAACTAAAAAACTTTACATTTTTTAGTTTATGACTTATGACTTAATTAACTTGAGCTTATAGACTTACATAAACATATGATTGAGTTTAAGAAGCTATTCTTCAAATAGATGATTAAGTTTGTGATTTTTGGTTGGTGGTAGTTTTTTAGTTTAATTAGAAAAACATAGACATGGAATAAGAGACCAAGTGAGTATGATGCTCAAGGTGGAAAACTTAACTGTTACACTAACAAGCATTGTGTGGTCACGTCAGTCTCCGTTTGTGTGCTAAAGTTCGGACACCATGATTACCAATAAACAGGGGTTTATTGGTGGGAGGGTAGAGACTTCTACACGAAGTTTTACAACTCCCTAGGCAGTGTACCTAATCGTTGTAGTGTAGTATAGGCAAGACTCGGGGTTGTTATTGTTCTCTAGGGGAATAGGTTGGGAAGGCTCAAACACGGTCTACCAGAATTCTACAGGGTTGAGAGAAGATTCTTTTTGTGTTTTTATATTTATAAGAAAGCTGGTAAATATCATGATTTGAGAGGTTGGTTTGATTAACTAATAATTAAACTAATTATAATCTATGCTACTGGTGATAACTACATAATAAAAAGATGTATTTACCTAATGATGCACTACTCCTTAGATTGCTTCTCCTAGATCTGTTGCCTTGTCACACTTGTGATGATCCGTGTAAGTATTTCCTAGGTCATGAACGGATTACACGAACCCGCCGTCTATTTAATATTACGTTAGGGCAACACACAAGTAAGGTAGTATGAAGACTATTACAAGGCCCCTAAGAGTATATTAAATGCATGTGAAATAACTTAAGAGGGATCAACCATATTAGGGGTAAGGTAGTATGAAGACTGTTACCGATGGTATCCTTTCTATACTACTCGTGTTTCCCTAGACGTCTATGCCAATTTAATATCTTATGGCTATTTTCTAGAGCCTAACACGCACATTCATCAACAAGAAGCAACATCAAAAGGATCTACAACCTAAGTTTCATGCAATCATAAGTAAATATAAATGAGGGTTTAGCCTAGCATGTTAAAGATAAAGGAAGAATATAAATCAATCACACAACACATAGACATATTGAATCATTAATGATAAATAATCTTACTTGATTACAACATGGATTAAAGGTAGTTACAATAGGCTTTTGAGGCCCTAAAACGACCTTAAAAGCTGTTGAAACGACTAGGGTTTGTTTCCCTAAAATTATACAAAGTTACACACTTAAAACCCTAATTTCGGTTTAATATATATAGGAAAATCGTTGCGACGACGTCACTTTGAAATCCTGACGCCGTCGCCACGTAGATGATTCTAGATCCTCTTTAAGTCAGCCACGTCCTGACGCCGTCGTAAGATTCCTGACGTCGTCACTATATAGATCACGACGGCCACACTTTATGCCTGCGACACCGTCTCCATACACTGTATGCATAAATCTTCAAGAGATTTGGTGTAGGTCCGTAATCTTATCCGTTTCTTCTCTAAATAAGCCCAAGTCACGTGCATTTCCTCCAAAAGCCATCCAAGTGCTAAAAACCTGAAAACAAATGATTAAGCACGTAATCTGGGCATATTTGCATGATTTAGGAGGTTAAATGACCCCAAAATAGTGTATAAAATGACACCTCATCTTATACCTCTACACTTGGGATTTGCTTGTCCTCAAGGAAATAAGCCTTTCTACCTAGACAATAGCAATATTAGGGTCATTTAACCTACTCTTTAAAAGCATTTTACAACACAACCTTCTAGACCTCATAATTAAAAGCACAAAAAGCATATACTAGCACCTCACATAAGTGTTTGGGATTCTCTCATTCACTCGGGTGTATAATAAATTATAACAACTATGGGAAACGGAAAATCAACACTCATTACCTGTCATAGTATATAAATTACCATAGGCTTGGTAAAGGATCAAACCTCCACCGCTAGGCGCAAGTATTATTCATTACTGTCAAAGAGGTCTTTTTAAAGGGTTGTGGGGTGTAGGTGTAAGATAACATTAACAGAAACAAAAATGGATGGGATACATTTAGGGAGTGACTTTTGGGTAAATTTAGGGTGAAAGGGTCAGCTAATTATTTATATGAATACATGTTGGTTTGGTTGTTAAACCAAAGACTCGGACAAAATATACAAACTCTACACAACTCAACATCAATCTCTTTCTTTTTCTTTTCTTGACTCTAATATAAACATAAACATAAGCAAATGGCAGCTCATACATTTTTTTACTCTTTTTTATATACATTTTTTTGTACACTTTTGCTCTGTCATTGCTTAAACATATAATACATCATCGAGGTTTATAGGTACACCCCTACACTTGAAATTTTACATACTCGATTATTTACAATTTAACTAATGACCCGATATGAGATGAATCAAAATAACATGGAGCTTATTGAGATCTATTGGAGGTAATAAATTACTTCTTCCCCAATTTTTCATAAGATGAATACTACCATGAATCCTAATCGTCCCAAAGTAGTATTTACAAAGATAAGGACTTATCAACTGTGTACTTAATAATTAACTTGGGTTAAAACAATAATGTATTAAAAGTGAGTACATACAAGGTAGGCTAAGGCGATTTGGGTGTAACAATTAGTTCAAAGGTTACAATGCTCTTCATTAATAGTCCGACTTAACCAGAAAATTATGAGAACCGTGAAAAAGGATAGGATTAGAGAGTTGTACTAGGGGTATCTTGCACTAAAAATGAGTGCATGGCAAGGGTGTGAGATAGTTATATGATCGGTGTGGCCATCATAACAATTACAAGTTTAAAACATGGGTTAATCCTAGTGCCTTTTATCTAGTAAATCTTAATACTTACTATGCGGTCTCGGGATGCATCACAAAAACAAGTTCTAGAATTTAATATACTATCGGTACACTCATATAATTTAATACCGATACCAGTTCTACAGAAAAGGTGACAAAGACCATACGTATACATCCGTAACGACGCAATAGATACATATGACTGCATTCGAACCTTAACTCGAGAAAGCTAAAGGTATAAATTATCTTGGGTATCAATAATGGATACCCGAATTCCTAAAGATCTAAAGGCGAACCTCACATTTTTAGGGTGGAATTTTGAGGGTTCTTGTGCTAGTCATATACATTCATATCCATGAGACGCTATTAATACTCAGTTTTCGTCGTTATGTGTCATAAAAAAATTAAAATTTTGTCAAAATTACTTTTTTTATGCTATGTTTCGATATATTACCCGTCATTTTAGAGAACAAGCAAATGGCAAATGAAGGAATAGTTTCTAAGGCTTATTTCCCACTACACTTAAGTTGAACATTGTCCCCAATGTTCTATAGAATTACTCGTAAAAACGAATAAAGAGAAAAGAAAATAAGTAAAAGAAATTAGTACTCCTTTGGTTTGCTCAATAATGGAGAAGAAACATGCGATAACTGGTTAAATCGTCCTCCAAGAATCGTCTAATGAAACTTCTTAAGAACTTCCAAGCTTTTTCTCATCAAATATAACCTGTAATCAAAGACAAAACCAACTACACCAAGTATAAAATCGGCGGGATATATATATATATATATATATATATATATATATATATATATATATATATATATATATACAAAGAGAATTTAGGGTTTTGATTCTATGAAAGCAGTAAAGATAGGATGAGAGCAATGATGTAAACATAGGTTTATGCAAGTTTATAAAAGAATTACAAATTTTAAATATTGCACATTCTATTTTTCAAAGATACTTGAAAGATTTCGAATCTTCACATTGCCGGAGACGCGACGCCGTCGGGTTTTACTCCCGACGCCGTCTCCAGGCACTGTGAATATTTCTTCTTCGTTTTTAATGAGAAATTTTCTGCACTCAATTTTTATTAGTTATTTCTGTAGAAAGCACTGCATAAAAAACCTGGAATTAACCATTACAATCATATGACTCGAAACTGACGAATTAATCTAAACAATTTATTTTAAATGTTTGAATTTGGTTCTTAAAAACCGGATATTTTCCCCTACACTTATTTTACGCAAAATACCTTTGATTGTAAATAAGACGAAGTTATAAACAAAACAAAGCATGATAACAAAGTGATTCAAACATAAAAGAATAAATGAAAAGAATAAAACACACAACACTCCTAATATGCAAGAAAAATAAACATTGGGTTGCCTCCCAAGAAGCGCTTTTATTTATTTATGAGTCTTTTAGTTAGACTCAAAGTCACACGTCCTTACGTGACTTCGTGCAGGCTCACATGTCCACGAATGAGCCATTCTTTCACACTTTCATCTACTTGGTACTCGGGACCTAGGTTTAAGCAATTTTTGTACATAAATTTATTCTTTTCATAGGGGTGCCTAAGTCCGCTCATCAAATCATGCTGGTTGAGTTCCAATAGTGGTGGGACCTTATTTCAATTGAAGTTCCTGAGCCTATGTATTGTACGAGGCATCCTAAATATGTACGTGTCGAAGATCTTAGTGAATGAGACCAATCCCTTAGCAACGTCATATTTGAGCATAGTGATTTTTCTAAAGGGTTTGCCCATCAAAACTTCTGCCATGTCGCTCATGATAAATTCTCCTATGTCTTCCAATACCACAAAATCCGTGATGTAGGCGAAACTACCTACAAACACGTAGACATCCCTAACAACGGCAACTAAGTTTTTCCTTGTACTTTCTAATCCTTCTACCATTATAGTGTTGTAGGCTTTACGCATGATAATGTTCATTGGTAAGAAGGGGTCAAAGTAGGTGATAAACTTCCTAAATCCGATCATACATTGGAATGTCAGGTCATCCCCATCAAAACTATTAATTGCCCTTTCACGGCGTATCATTCCAACATTCTCGTACTTAATCAATTCATTAACCACTTCACCGTCATCCGACTCATTATCTGAATGATGAAAGGGAGAGACAAGAGGTGTGTCTACCGATTCGTCATCAGACTCAAGGTTATTCATATCGGTCTCATTAGGATGATTGGTGAAGTTGTTAAGAAATTATTCAATACTCTCTATGCGAGAGTCAACAAAGGCCAAAATAATCTATAGCTCATGGAGCTCTTAGACGGCTTTTACACGCAATGCGGCTGTTAGGACAGGGCGATTATTGGGTAGTGGATTCACATTCTCCATAGCGAAGAATGGAATAGTCAATGAAAATTATGAACAAATGCACAAAGAAAAGATAAACTACAAGAAAACTAATGTACTGGAATTAAAATTCTCACTTGATAGGAATCAAGCGAGTAGAACTAAATTAAACAATGATCAAAACCTAACTATTCCCCGGTAGTGGCTCCAAAAACTTGATTCGAGGGTCGTAGAGACTTCTACACGAAGTTTTACAACTCCCTAAGCAGTGTACCTAATCATTGTATTGTAGTATAGGCAAGACTCGGGGGTTGTTATCATTCTTTAGGGGAATAGGTTAGGAAGGCTCGAACATGGTCTAACAGAATTCTACGAGGTGAGAGAATATTCTTTTTGTGTTTTTATATTTATAAGAAAGAAGGTAAATATCATGATTTAAGAGGTTGGTTTGATTAACTAATTATAATTTATGCTACTAGTGATAACTTTATGATAAAAAGATGTATTTACCTAATCATGCACCACTCCTTAGATTGCTTCTCCTAGATATGTTGCCTTGTCACACTTATGATGATCTGTGTAAGTATTTCCTAGGTCATGAATGGATTACACGAACCCGCCGTCTATTTAATATTCCATTAGGGCAACGCACAAGTAAGGTAGTATGAAGACTATTACAAGGCCCCTAAGAGTATATTAAATGCATGCGAAATAACTTAAGAGGGATCAACCATATTAGGGGTAAGGTAGTATGAAGACTGTTATCGATGGTATCCTTTATACATTACTCGCCTTTCCCTAGACGTCTATGCTAATTTAATATCTTATGGCTAGTTTTCTAAAGCCTAATACGCACATTCATCAACAAGAAGCAACATCAAAGGATCTACAACCTAAGTTTCATGCAATCATAAGTAAATACAAATGAGGGTTTAGCCTAGCATGTTAAAGATAAAGCAAGAATATAAATCAATCACACAACACATAGACATATTGAATGATAAATGCTAAATAATCTTACTTGATTAAAACATAGATTAAAGGTAGTTACAATAGGTTTTTGAGGCCCTGAAAACGACCTTAAAAGCGATTGAAATGACTAGGGTTCATCTCCCTAAAATTATACAAAGTTACACACTTAAAACCCTAATTTCAATTTAATATATATAGGAAAATCGTTGCGACGGCGTCGCTTTGAAATCCTGACGCCATCGCCACGTAGATGATTCTAGATCCTCTTTAAGTTGACCATGTCCTGACACCGTCGCGAGATTCCTAACGCCGTCACTATATACATCACGACGACGTCGCTTTATGCCTGTGACGCCGTCTCCACGCACTGTATGCATAAATCTTCAAGAGATTTGGTGTAGGTCCGTAATCTTGTCCGTTTCTTCTCCAAATGAGACCAAGTCACACGTATTTCCTCCAAAAGCCATCCAAATGCTAAAAACCTGAAAACAAACGATTAAACACGTAATCTGGGCATATTTGCATAATTTAGGGGTTAAATGACCCGGAAATAGTGTATAAATGGCACCTCATCATTTATGCAAAATTTAGTTATTTGATTGCTTTTTGAAACCTTTTTTTATTCACCTGGAATATAATATTTTCCCGCCTTAGCTGATCAAACTCTAGAAGTACGATCCTTCTATCAACTCCCTAGCTGAATTATTTTCCAAGAATAACCTATGGTTGAGATCTGCAAACCAAAATACTTGGCTACTTGACATAAGTTCCTACCTGATAATCATATATTCATAAAGTAAATGATGCAACCAAATCAAAATGGGTAACTTTTTGAGTATAGGTCAAACGGCCCAAAACATTTTATGTCTAGAATTATTAATTCTGCAATTATATTTTTCAGTCATAACATTTAGGAGATTTATAAAGCAGTGGTGACAGCTGGGTTATAATGTCTTACAAAGTGTATTAATCCGTGATGTTCAGTTTCGTTGATGTACATAAAGATAATTTGGTTCTTTTTTTAGAATTTTTTTATGTATAGGCAGCGAAACTTAGAGTCCCTCCAGCAACATTTGATGCCTTGAAACTTTAAGTTATTTTCAAGGGAGATGAAAAAAGATCAGTACACAAGATCGGTACAAAAGATCAATACACAAGATCAGTACTTCCAGAGTTCGATCTGCATCACACTTAGCAAAGACACAATTGTGTGAGACATAATGATGATGTAAAAGTTGTGAGGTAAAGCCAGAGTAGCAGGTTTAGAGTGGCTCAGACCACAATGAGTTTGAAGCATATGCAAAAAGCAGGAGTAAAAGAGATTCGATGCCACACTGTGAACATGACAAAGAGGTAAGAGCAAAATCTAAGCGTTTTCTGAAACCTTTTGTTGTCTGCTCTTATTTTTGGTTTACTTTTTTGAAGAAATTCTGATGTCAAACAAGTGATATCCAAATTGACAATCAAGTAATATAGTTCTCGTGTTTTAGTATCTATAAGACACTAAGAATGATGCACCCTAACCAACCTGCTACATTGCTTTAACATATAAAATAAGATTAAATCATAAATGTGGTGCGTAAAGGAAGATGAAGTGAAAGGGGTAAGAATATACGATTTGTCTTCCCATCTTTTAAATAAGGAGTTTAGATGTGCAAGTTTGAATTAATTGACATGTTTAAAATTTTAACTGCATGCGGTACAAGCTTATATGTATCGTGTTTATCTTCGTTATTTTTAGGGTTAATTTTAACTCCTTATTAGTTTTGGGTTAGTGGGTGTGTTCTATTTTGTGTTAAAGATGGTTCCTTTATCAGCTTTTAATGAAGGTATATTACTACTTTTGGTGCCTGCATGCTGATCTTTTGCTTATCTTTCGTTGTTGTAATTAAAGTAGCGTAATGGATTTTTTTCTATGTTGGTATCACGCAACGGGCGTGACGAATATGGAACCGTCACAAGGCCAACATCATGCATTTACGTGTTGCAAGGTATTAGCTGCTAATACCCTCATCTCATATCCATATGACAACTTTAGCTGTTTACTTTTGCACTTCTCATGCACTTCTGGAGCATTGTACGAAACTCATGAGAGGTCCATACTCGCCAATTTAAAATGGCATATTCTTTCTAATAGGTTAGAGTAAGATGTGGATGTCAAACTTTGAAAAAGGACTGGCCATTTCACCAAATACAAGATGCTTATCACAGTAGTGGGCGTGATCCAATAGATATAACCAAAAATCAATTTGGTCTTCGACTTCTTGAATGCAACTTAGATTGCAAGAGCAAAGTAAAAGTTGCTGATTCTTAACTGTACCTGCAAAAACCTAAAGCTCATGAGGTCATACATTCTACTTTATTTGCATAAAAATGAAACAAGAAAAGAGCCATTTGGCTGAAGCCTAACTTTTGTAACATTGTCCTACTTTTTTTAGAAAAAGGAGCTAGATGTGGAGAATTTTGTACGAAAGCGTAAAAGAAGGAAAGACCACCAACGTTCATCCTTTCAGGTTAGTTTACATTACTAATAAGGAACAAGTAGAGATGGAAAAAGGGTAAGTCTGGCGAGTTTGGTAATGGGTCAAGAAGGTTAAATTATGAACGGATCAGGTTGACCATGTCACCAAACCCATCTTTGGTCCGTAAGTTTTGAACTTTTCGCCAAAATTGTAAGTTCTGCATAATCGAGGACGTATAAACTGTCGACCTTTGTGATTCTCTTTCAATCTTAGCCAGTCACCCCAACAAGTAAATATTTTGTTGCGGAAAAATATTATTTGACCGATATAATGTATCTACACATAATTAAAAAAGCGAGCTTTCAGTAAGACCTGCAACATCTGTTTAAGTGTAAAGTTTATAAAGATCAATAGAGCTTTCATCTTTAGTTCAACATTTTATCTTAACCGTCTAATACTCACCTTAAAAAAATTGCATGTTTCTTCCAACTTATGTGGTTTGGCTTATAATTTTTTAGAACTGAATTTTATGAGGGTGAGTGTCTGGTCCTTGACAACGTATTTAGATATTGGCATATTTGGCTCTCTTGGTGTCCATTGGTTGTGCTTCTTAGTTCTTACCTGTTTGTTATATGCTCTCAATGTTAGTTGTAGCAGATGCATACATAAACGTCTATCATTTAAAAAGCTGCTAACCAAGAAATTGTTGAGCGGTTTGTCAAACATCGCTTAACCTGACCAAAAACGTATGCGGCTAGAGTTATAAGCCTACAACTACAAGGTTCACATAAACTTTATGAATCAGTTTAGTGCACCAGAGATCTCTGTAAAACAGTGAATGCATGACATGCTTGAATGGTACAATCAGTGCACTCGTAGGTGTTGAATAAACCTAAACTGTAATCCTAACTTTCATTTGTTCATATATTAGTTATTTGTTCTTTTTATATGTTTATATTTAATTTTCATGAAATGTTCATAAGCACAATTATTCATATATAATGGTTTGGGTATGTGAGATTACGATCCTTTAAAATTCATTTTCAGCATGGTAGATTATGTTGAGGTTTTAAACGACGAGTCAACCTAAAACGACGCCCGCTAATCATTCCGCAGCGGAGCGCGGTGTACATCTTCGTAAAAAAAAATCCGCATGTATCTTGTAAACTACATAATAAATGATTATATGACACTTCAACTATATTAATATGTGTGTGTATTGACATAGTGGAAAACCTTGGATAGAAACAAAACAAAGAAGATTTATAGGATTAAGTATGGTACCAACCATTCGGACTTTGTGGTGCCAAATTAAGCACGTTCTCGCAAAACATGCTTATTTAATACAGACTTTCGATAGTAAATACGAATGTGTGTCTTATTGTGGGCTTATGCTCTTTTGTATGCGTTCGCATTTTGGCAGACATCCGTTGGATCATGTTTGTTCTAAAAGCACTATTTCATTTTAATTTGGGATGGAGGGAGTAAATGATAACTAGCTAATTAAATGATAATTGTTCTCCATTTTAATAGAATGTAGTACTTGTTAGCGTATATGGTGGTTTCGACAAGACTCACGAAATTACTAGTTGTTGTATTATACACCATGCAAAATGTATAGGTTGAAATCTTTTTATCAGATTCTTTGCATGACACATAAAAAATGAAATGATCACATGGGTGATCGAGCAATAATAAAGGCTTGAAATTCCTAAACAATGTCTTAATAGTATATATGGAATCCAGTAAGCTTAAGATTATTGGATAAACGTTATTGAAAACATAATATATAAATACAAACCATTCATTCAAAGATATAACAGATCTTTAGTTAATATGATATTACAAATACTATAAACAATATACTACATGCTACTGTTTTTTTTTTTTTGGAACGGCAATTTGTGGCTACATGGCCCCTAGCCCAGAAGGCGTAGCGAGCCCACACAACCAGGTTGGGTCCAGCCCAGAAGGCAATGGCACCCTTCCCTTTACACACGCGGGAGGAAACCCCTATCGCCCTAGACAAGACTCGAACATGAGACCTTGCCTAGGAGGGTAAAACCTCCATACCATTGGACCAAATGCCCGTTGGTACATGCTACTGTAATATAATAAGAATGCGTGATCCACATTGGCCAACAAATGTCTCCACCTTTCTTTAAACTTTCACACACATTTCCTTTTCATAATCTTCTTCTCTACAAAACCACCAAAACATGAACTAACTTCCTTTACACATCTCTTTCAAAAATGGGTTCTAGTTTTTCAACGAGCAACGGCGAAGGATCCGGTCCAGTTACCGGTCTTGGAGACTTACCAGAGAATTGTCTAGCTACTATTCTAGCAAACTTGGACCCTCCAGATATATGTAACTTGGCAAGAACCAATAAGGCTTTTCACCAAGCCTCGACGGCTGATTTTATATGGGAACCAAAGTTGCCCGAAAACTATAGGACTCTAGCAGAGAAACTAATGTTTTATGAAGGGTGTTCCGAGGCATGTTTGGTTAAGAAAGAAGTTTATGCTGGATTGTGTTCTCCTGTTCGATTTTCGAGTGGTACAAAGGTAGGACTTATCCTTTCTAGCTATTAGGTTATCAGAAACACATAGGATATATACTGTATCAATGGAGTGAGTGTGTTATGATATGATATGATTATGCAGCAAGTGTGGCTAGATAAAGAAAGAGGAGGGATCTGCATGTTGGTTTCATGGAAAGGAATGAAGATCACAGGCATTGATGATCGAAGATATTGGACTCATATCCCCACTCTCCAATCAAGGTACTTTGATCATTTATTCGATAGCTTCTACAGAAAAAATTTCATTTCATTATATCTTGTGAGCGAGTAAATATATAATAGGTACTTCCATTTTTTGGCTTTCATTATTATATCCAAGTTTCATATGACCGATGATCGAAAAAAAGTTTGACAATATATATCGTTAAGTTGTATATACTTCGATCTCTTGTTATAAAATAATTTACGAGAAAGCTAGGGATTGTCTCTTGGGTTATTCGTAGGGCAAAAAAGCAGTATCCCGTATGGATCATGATCCTTGTTGTAACATGTTGTACTTATCGTAATCTCGATCTAGCAGCTTGCAAAAGTTGTATCAATATAATGTTGTGTTCTAAAAAAAGAAGTGTGTGTTAACGCAAATGTCTTTTTCCTCTCATACAATAACGTATGGTTTATATCAGTGACCAGATATTATTTCAAAATATTTGAAGCACGTTCATTTAATTTAGTTTTGACATTCAACATCCATATCATTATAATGATTAACGAATTATTAGCTGTTACTTTGACGTTTTCAAATCAATATGGTCTACGTAATATTGTGTGTTTACCACTCATTTGTATTATCAAAATTATTATTTATTTTTATAACATTAAATGTTACGATACTTTGAACCACTTGTCAGAAGTATGGACCAAGAAACACGAACAATTATGGATCACGGACCAAATTGTAGATTTTTCTTTATTTAATTTGAACAGATATTTTTGGACCCCATTTTATTAAGCTAGCTAGCAAGAGCTCCATAACCATTTGTCGAGGTTTTGTTGAAGTAGTTCTTGATTCGTTGTTCTGGCCGGCTTGTTGGATTTCTTCCGACGGTTATACAAGTTGTTGGTTGAGAAGATTAACATATATGAAATGGTGTAGAGAGAAGATTAACCTAGCTTATATCAACTTCTATAGCAACCAAACGATTGTTGGTCGATGTTCTTAAAATAAATATGTTCGTATATCGTATTCAGGATTATGTTTAACAGAGAATATTAACCTAGCTTATATCAACTTGAGTGTAGCAAGTAGCAACCAAACATTGTTGGTCGAGATTCATTTCTGAAAACCTAAAGATAAGTGTTATTGTAATTTTTTTTCTAACTAAAGATAAGTATCATTTCTGAAAAACTAAAGAAAACTTCAATTGGGATTTTATTTAACAGCTTATATTTATTCTCACGTTTCATACGGCATTTTACGCATCATTCCAAATTGATACCTACACTCAAGACTTTAGCTTCTCATCTAAGATATCGAAATAATATTTACAAAAATACGTGTTGCTCAAAATGATCTATCCTTGTTAGTACACTTATATGTCTACGATGTTGTCAACATTTGATTAACGAAACTTAATATTTTATGTAAAATGTAGATTTCACGCGATTGCGTATCTTCAACAAATATGGTGGTTAGAAGTTGAAGGAGACTTGGAGTTTTCATTTCCTGCAGGAAGTTATAGCCTTTTCTTTCGACTACGACTTGGGAGACCATCCGAAGGACAAGACCGCAAAAGCTCATCGACCACTCAACAAGTTCATGGTTGGAACATCAAGCCAGTTAGGTTTCAATTTTCAGTATCCAATGGTGAGCATGTGACATCAGAACATTTTCTAACTAAACAAGATAAATGGCTACGGTATCGTGTTGGGGAATTTGTCATCGAGGACTCGTATAAACCTACAAAAATTAAGTTCTCGATGACACAAATCGATTGTACTCATCAGAAAGGTGGTTTAGCCTTAGATTCTGTGTTCATATGTCGCAATAATAAACTTGAAATAGGACGATAACACGCAAAAATATAGTGTGTGTATATTTGTGAAAATTGATTCCACACGTTTGATTAAATTATTAATTGTTGATAGTGAGATGATAACGAAACCTGTAAAGTGATTCACGTTGTATGCAAAACTCGTTATTTTATTTTGAAGAGTAAAAAAGTGAAAAAGTTTTAGTCATTAATTTCCTACTTTTCTTTTAATCGTCTATCAAGTAGATGGATAAATTCCATAAAATAATAATAATAAAAAAATATGCGTCTATTAGGTTCATCAGCGACATTGTGGGACCCGTGAGTCAGTGGCGGAGTCAGAAAATGCGATCACAAAGAGCATCAAACAATAAGAAGGTTTTGCGAATAACGTTAAACAAGTCGGGTCGGATACTTGAGTTTGAATAAACGCAACAAAAACTCTATTTTGATGCAACTACAGTGGACTAAAAATAAACGGAAAAAACTAAACATATCGAATATCACACAAATTATATAAAATAAGCATGATAGTCCGCGCGTTGCGGCGGAGCTTTTTTTTTTTGCGAATCGATTACATAAGAAGTGAAGCTTCATGCGAAAGTTTTAGGCCTTTTTTTTAACTTTATGTTGTATAATTTTGGTACAAAAAGCCTCTCGTTTTGTTTAAATTTGTATAATACTTGGACTGTTGAATAGAGAATTATTATTTTTTCCATTAAGTTTATTATTTTTCTTGAATGAATATTTTTCCATATGCATTTTTCAGACTATATATAAATGTAATTTTACGCGTTTGTACAGCTGAAATCTCTTGACCCGCGCGTTGCGGCGGAGCTATTTTTGTCTATTTTTCGAAAATGAATTGTCGTAATTATGTAGCCGGTAATTATTAAAAACATTACGTTTCGGACAATCCTACGTATGTCAGAAGTATTGCAATATTGGGCTCGTTTTGTTCGCAATTCGAAAATTTTTCCGCGGTTTTTTTAATCTGAATAAATCGGTAGATATGTAACCCTTGCCCTTTTTCTGAGATTTGAATGTTCTAATTTAGTCATTTGACTATTTGACTTTTGTCAGATTCGTTAGAACAAGTATTGTGTTGACGGTGGTGAATGAATGTGATTTTGGTTATTTGGTGATTTTGTTGCTTGTGATAATCCTTTTTAGAGGATTTTATATATGTTGCTTGTGTTTAAGGAGGTTTGTCCAGTGAATAGCTTGAAATGCCGAAAAACGAGTTCCGACACGTCCGTTAATGTTCAAATAGAGTTTTGGGAAGTGTAAATTGGAAATATGCTGTGTAAATACTCTAAGTTATGAGAAAAATATTTTTAAAGTGAATAAAAATACTAAGTAACTTCGGGAAATATTTTAAGTTTGAGTTTTTGAGTTTTAAGTGAAACCGGCACAAAAAGAAAGCATCCCGAGCCCCTTGGATACCTATAACCAGTCGAACTAAGGAGGGGACAAGATGGAATGTTTTTAGCTCTTTGATTTCTTTGGTGGTCCAAGTTTGTACCTATATGTGCTTACGGGTTAAGCAAAATCACACATACATGCACATTTCATTCCATCTCACAAACATTTTTCTTGTTTTCCTCTCTTGGTGTTCATCCTAATAAAACACACCATGCACATTTCATTCCATCTCACAAACATTTTTCTTGTTTTCCTCTCTTGGTGTTCATCCTAATAAAACACACGCGCACACACACACACACACTTATAATTTTTAAAACTTGATCAAAAACATAAAGACATAGAAGTTTTGGGTTGATTCTAGTATTCGGGTTATTGTTTAAACTACGTTTGGGTAGTCGGTTCGCGTTCGTTCTCGCTTTTCAAAACCCTCTTTGTAAGTTTTATAAATTTTTATTTAACTTGTACTTTTGATTGTTTAATGATGCATAGAAGCTAGTTGTACGATGCGTTTGTTAAAAATCGATCACAAAAAATTTACGAAAAGAATAAAGGGTTGAGTTTGGTTTGAATAAAAAACAAAAGAGAACAAAGGGTTTGTAGTTTTATTATCGTGGTTGTGATGGTTGAAAAATATTTATTTGCTATTTAGCTTATTTTGGTTAGTGACTTATTTGGCTTATTTATAAGCATTTTCAAGCTTATTTTGGGCTTATTAGCTCTCGACAATTTGAAAGAATACAAGGAAAGTATTTTTGGTTATTTACCTCGTATGTCGTATTTTATAGACTACTTTGATCGCTTATGGTGATAACCAAATGTACTACGTAGTTTATTAGCTTATTTAAAAGCTTATTATGTATTTTGTGGAGCTTATGGGCTCACGGCCCAATAAGCCCAATAAGCCATGGCTTATTGTGGGCTTATTGTAGTTCAGATTATTTTGCTAGTTATTATTTTGGGCTTATTTCTACTAATGGGCTTTAGTATTGGGCCTAAAATATATATATTATACGTATGAATATCTTAATGGATCCTTATTGGGGTCTTAAAGCCCAATAAGCAAAAACTAGTCGTTTTGACGAACTTTTGGAAATTGAAGCATACTTATAAAGTGATATTAAAAATTGAATTTGGAAAAATGCTTTGATAAACGTTGCGAGAAATGATTTTGGTATTTTGTCGTAAAAGGGGTGAAATTGTGGAAAAGTGTTTGAAATTAAGGTTTAAAACACTGAAAAACGTTGTATAAACGAACTGGTCATGTCAAAATTTCGTAAAAAGTCTACACTTAGGATTTTTACTCAAACGTGATTTTACGATAAAATAATAAAATATTATTATTTTAATACGTCGACTAAAAGACGAAAAATATATACGAAACTTTACTAAATTGTTTAGCATAAATAAACGTTTCATTACTTATAATCTAAATGATTAATTACTGATAACTAAGAGTACCGAATGGGTTTACCGAAGTATGTTTATAAGTGTTTATTATAAGAATTTTCTTATACTACCCTACTATTATATTAAATGGTATAAGTATATATATTATACTAAGGTATGAGTTGGAAGTATGTTATCATTCGAAACTAAGTCGTCAACCATCACGCCACCGAAAACGTTAAGGATGACCGTACAACGCGCATCTGACCTCTATGCATTGTTGATCCTACTTCAATAGATCGAATTCCTTAAGATTGTTTAAGGATTAGTTATATTAGATAAATCTAACACAACTATAGTAAAAGCTTTGTTTGAATGTATTAAAGATTATGCGGAATCTCATCTTTAATATTGAGAAGAATTATCAATGAAACAGTAATTCAAAACAAATAAGCTCCAATATTATTAATGATAATAATACGAATACTCTCAAAGTATCAGGGTTACAAAGACCTTGAAGCTATGAACTATACGACTAAGATTGAAAAAAGATGATTTTGATACGTATAAAACTATGAAAAACTATATCAAACTCTATGCCCTAGGACCTCCTTTTATACACCAAGGAGTCCTACTCGGCTTACAATACTTTCCTAAGTATATAAAATCTTTTTTATAAACAACTAATACATATCACATAAGGAGTACTAATCTCCAAACAGTACTAACTTATTAACCCTAGCAGCATTAACTTATCTCTAAGCAATCTTAACCTTGAGCAGTAGTAACTTTGTACTAGCAGTAGTAACTTATCACTAGCAGTAGTAACTCTTCAAGCAGTCTTAACTTCAAGCAGTCTTTGTACTAGCAGTAGTAACTTTCACTAGCAGCATTAATTTTGACTAGCAGCATTAACTTTAACTGGGCAATCTTAACTTTGTACTAGCAGTACTAACTGTACACTAGCAGTAGTAAACACTTAGCATATTTTCTTTGAAGTCCATGAGCAGTACTAACTTCATCAGAGCAGTATTAACATAAACTTGAGCAGCAGTAATTCTAACAGCATCAAGAAGACTTTTAATCCTAACAATCCTCCCCTAAACTTGATATTCTTCTTCAAAATCATCAAGTTTCTTCATTTAAAGCTTCATCAACACCAGGAGGATGCTTCCAAACACTTCTTTACTTCTTAAGATGTTTCACAATGAATTTAAGAAGCTGATAAGCCATTTCACTTTTATAGTCAATCATAAGCCTGTTTTCTAACATCATTGTAAGTGTAGATGGTGTAAGAGGATACTTCTTCTCTACCAACATATAAATCTGCACATGTTGCATCCTCAAGAAATGTACTCCACAGGAGTCATACAGCTTCCAACTCAACACTTTGTAGTCTTGTTGATTCCTCCATACTGCATCTTCTACATGTGGTTCAAACATTGTTTTCAAATCATTCCATAATACCAAATCCAAGTCTTCCACTGGTCTTGTTGACTCATATTTAGCTTTTACCAACTTGTACAAAGTTTCCAAATCTTCCCTGTCAAAACTTTTAAGCATGTGACTAAAGATCATGTACATTTGAGACTTTCCATCAGCTCTTATTATTTGATAATAGCTTTTTCTTCCTTCTTTATGAATCTTCCAGTCAACAATACTTGGAGACTTAACAGCCAAAGGAATAGCATCAATTGCTACTTCTTCTTCATCTGGAATGATTTCCATTAACTTTTTAATCTCTGTTGTTTCTTTGTCATCTTCCACTTTTTGCTTCTTTGTAATCTCTTGTGCTAGCTCAGTTCCTGCTCTCTTTTCTTTGCCCTCCACCAACTCTGTTCTAAAGTCTTCAAATGTGTTTACCCTTTTGAATGCTCTGTCAAACATCTCTTGAATAGAATCAAAATCTTTCAACTTTAAATCATTGAGCTTGTATCCTTTCATGTTCTTTAGATAAGTACACATTATCTTTCTCTGTTGAGCTTTTGTTGGTGGTTTGTTTCTTTTCTCTTCTGCTCTTTTAGCTGCAAAATGTTTTCTTCTTCTCTCTAAGAGTTGTTGAAATAATGTAGCTTTTCTTCAACAGATAACTCTTCTTGTTATTGTGCTTGCAATCTTTCAGCCAATTGATGATCAACATCAATCTTCGCTTATATATCATCCCATGTTTCAATCAAGATAATATTGGCTTCTTGTTCTTTTTTAGCTTTCTCTCTTGCAAGTCTTTCTTCTTCATCAAATTCAGCTTGTAACTTTAAAGCAACTTCGTCATCAAGCCTGATTAGATATTTCTTCTTTATAGGCTTCATATGTTCTTATATCATTATTCCTTTACCCCTGTTCCTGTGATTGTTGTGAAGAAATTATTGGCGTAGATTTTGTTGTTGTAGATTCACCTGACTCTTGAAAAACAATCCCTTTCACCTTGGGTTTTGAAGTTTTTTATGCTTTAAGTGCTTGAGCCAAAGTAATTTCTTCAGTAGTTATTGTAACAGTCGTTGCAGCAGTACTAACTTGAGCAGCATCAACCACTTCTTCAACAACATTTTCATTTTGCCCTGCAACAAACACTTCTTTACCATTTAAAGCATCCACATCAAACATCTCTTTGTCAGCATCATCTTGAACACTAACTAGGGTAATATCATCATCTGCATCAATAGCATTAATCCTCCCGTGTTTGGATGCATCTTCGCCTAAACTTTCTTCATCTCCAAAGGATTCTACCTTAGCTGTCAAACCAACTTTGTATAATCTCTTTAGCTTATGAGTTCTTGACCTATTTTTCTTTTCAAGCTTCTTAACCCTCCTTTTCAAACTAGCAATCTCATTAGCTTGAGTGGTCTTTGTCTTCTCTAAATCAAGAACTCTGTTTTGTAAATTGATACATAGTTCCATCAATTCCTCAAGTTTAAGTCTATCCTCATCACTTCGAAGTGTGTTACCTCTTGCGAGCAGTGAATCATTAGAATGTTTAGATACATTCTCAAACCTAGTTTAAGCAATAGTATCATTGGAATGCTCTGATACCACATGTTGATCCCACTTCAATAGATCGAATTCCTTAAGCTTGTTTAAGGATTAGTTATATTAGATAAATCTAACACAACTATAGTAAAAGCTTTGTTTGAATGTATTAAAGATTATGCGGAATCTAATCTTTAATATTGAGAAGAATTATCAATAAAACAGTAATTCAAAACAAATAAGCTCCAATATTATTAATGATAATAATACGAATACTCTCAAAGTATTAGGGTTACAAAGACCTTGAAGCTATGAACTATACGACTAAGATTGATAAAAGATGATTTTGATACGTATAAAACTATGAAAAACTATATCAAACTCTATGCCCTAGAACCTCCTTTTATACACCAAGGAGTCCTACTCGGCTTATAATACTTTCCTAAGTATATAAAATCTTTTCTATAAACAACTAATACATATCACATAAGCAGTACTAATCACCAAACAGTACTAACTTATTAACCTTAGCAGCATTAACTTATCTCTGAGCAGTCTTAACCTTGAACAGTAGTAACTTTGTGCTAGCAGTAGTAACTTATCACTAGCAGTAGTAACTCTTCAAGCAGTCTTAACTTCAAGCAGTCTTTGTACTAGCAGTAGTAACTTTCACTAGCAGCATTAATTTTGACTAGCAGTATTAACTTCAACTGAGTAGTCTTAACTTTGTACTAATAGTACTAACTGTGTACTAGCAGTAGTAAACACTTAGCATATTTTCTTTGAAGTCCATGAGCAGTACTAACTTCATCAAAGCAGTATTAACATAAACTTGAGCAGTAGTAATTCTAACAGCATCAAAAAGACTTTTAATCCCAATAATCCTCCCCTAAACTTGATATTCTTCTTAAAAATCTTCAAGTTTCTTCATTTAAAGTTTCATCAACACCAGGAGGATGCTTCCAAATACTTCTTTACTTCTTAAGCAATTTCATAATGAATTTAAGAAGCTGATAAGCCATTTCACTTTCATAGTCAATCATAAGCTTCTTGTTAACAAAAAGATTTCACTAACAAAAGATGATCCGGAGGTCGGGGATGATAGAAATGAAAGTAATCTATTTTATTAGAGGGAGAAAGGAAAGAGTGTGTTTTTTCCAGAGAGAGAAACAACACACACTTATGAGACAAATGTTTATCCTCACCCCTCCATGGAAGTATAGAGGGGGTATTTATAGTCCTAGTGACACCTAACTATTGTAACTTGTCATTATTAGTCCCTACGTGTCACAGTATAACTAAACTATTGTAATTCCAGATACGTCACCATATTTTAAGGCTAACAATCTTCCCCCAATATGTGGACATACGGAATTACTTACAATGTTCCTATCATGTAAAAATACAACACAAATAAAGTCTTCCAAAGTGCTTCCAAAGATGAAGATGTCTTCCGAGTTCTCCTTGTCTTGAAACTTGTACTCCAGCTTGGATCTTCAGTGTCTTTACTTGTACATGAACCATTGTAGTATGCACGAGTTGGATTAACTTCCCCCAATTTGTGGTTGATTAGCAAATTTCGTGGCTTATTTTGGTTCTAAAAAACCCACGGCTCAAAGCTTATTTTGGGATTATTTGTTGCTTAATCTTGCTCTTTTTCGTGTTATATTAAGTCATAAGGATAGTTGAATTGTGGTGCTTATTCAAGAGATTTAACAAAGCTTTACTTCAGAAATATAAGCTCTAAAGGTGCGGAATTCCTTTGTTTGTTCTATGGGGAGAGTTGCTTCATTATTTTTTTGATCAAAGGAAGTATTACATGTTATAGAAGCTGAATCTTTATTATATTCTACTTAGTATTGCATATTCATTGCCTTAATTGTGGCTAAATGGCTTATTTGGTTGAATATTGCTTAATTCGTCATTGTGTTCTTCGTGTGGAGAGTTGATTATTATATCTTCTATAAGTGGCGTTTGGCTGACAAAGGGACAAGTCCAAATTTAAGGAATGTGGGGTCAAGGCGTTTGATTAAATTAATAGTTTTAATAAAAAAAATATTAAAACAGTTCTCCTCCCGACGATTTGCCAAATTTCACGGAGAGTTGCCATTTTATTGTGGCAGGTTGTTTGACTTTTAGGAGGCGATGTTGCTTTTATATGAGCCAAAAACGAAAATTTACTCTGCCTAATTTAATAATTTCCACGGCGAGGTTTGCTTATTTTTTTCTCGGCGGTTTTTGAAAATACAAAGGGACGGGAGTTACTTGTGAAACACGGCGGTTTGCCTAAAGAAGCGGCGGTTTGCTTCAATTAATAGAAGCAGCGGTTTGAGAATAATACAATAGACGGCGAGTTGCTAACTGAGTGGCGGTTTGATTATTTTTACTACACAGCGGTTTGATTATTTTTATTACACACCTTTTTTAGCGACACTTTTTTTACCGAAAAAGTTAAGTAATATGTAATTTTTTATATAGCCTTTATAACTTATTTTTACATTAAATTCAAATTTTGGTAATAGGGTAAAAAAAATTTCGGTGAACCTTTTAGCGACACTTTTTTCGCGGAAAAATTAACGTAAATAAATTTTTTTTTATTAGCATTTTTAGGCTTTTTAACAACAATATTTTAGATTTTGGTAAAAGGGTAATTTTTTTTTTCATAATCCAACTGTGCCGAATTCCAAACAAACCAAAACCAAAACCATCGAGAAGGACTTAAATTGTACAAATCATTCACAACAAACAAACCATTAACTACCATGATCATTCATTACACGGTTTTCTAGTGTGATCTTGTAAATTCCGGTAATCCTTATCGTTTTGGTCATAGACTGAGTAAAAATATTGTAACGTGTATTGCATACAACCACAATTTCAATCACAATCACATCCACTTAGATCCAAAAACTTTCACACTTCTTAATTCACGTTAAAATGGGAAACAAAGGTTAATTCATCCTTCGGGTTTTAGTTTTAGAGGAAAACCAGTGATACAGAAAAACTGCAGATGCAAGCAAAGGATTTTCAAGAAACTTCTTAAAACAAATGGAATGCACTTAAATCATCCACTCAAATTTCGAAGACAGACTTTCCTCAGGTTGTCAATTATATTAAACAAGCTTTTGCACAACTCTTTGGTGATGGTGTCAGAACCTGTACAAGTTTCAGTTATTCAAACAATGAATTACTCAGAAACACAATCAATGCAAGAAAAAAAATTCACGAGATGATTCCCAAATTCCGCTCTATAAGTATGATCTCAAAGGCACAGTTAAAAGGTTCCATTAAATTTCTGCCTTGTTTAAAGCCTCTCAGATATTTATTCATGGATCTTTTTCTTAAGATAGAGAAGTAAGATGAAAACTTCAAAGATTATCACTAAAATGACAGCTCAAAATTCAAGGAAAACAATCATCAAGAAATGAACATCATTGGAGCTATGTATGATAGAAAGAGCAAGTCAGAGCAGAGTTAGATGCCGTGAAAAAAGTTGAGTGAAAGACAGTTGCATGATTTCAAAACCAGTGCAAGGCTCAATGGTTCAATCAGCGGGGTTTTACTAGTTCAGGAATGAAACAAGCAGTGGGATTGTATCAGCATGAAGAGGATTGATAAGCAGGATAGAAAGCACATTATGGTTTCATGGCAAAGGATTCAGGAAGTCTTACTTGCAGAATCTAGTTTCTTACGTACGCCCATTGGTACTTGTACAATAACATGATGAAATAGAATGGTGTGTGCCACATGAAAGACAACATTCTTGGATAAACATGCAAAGTATGTGCTGGTGAGCGTGGCTGCGCTTGCTAATTTAATTGAAAATTTAACTCTTGATACTGAGGAAAACAAAATGATTTTAAAAGCAATTAAAGAAAAGCAAACGGGCATCATTGACTCAGAATTGGAAGAAAGTGGTAAAACTAACCTTGATGAAACCATAGTGCTCTGGGGGAGGCTATTGTTGTCGGGATATTTGTCCTGATTGACTTCAGAACCAATTGGATGAGTTTGAGAAGTACAAATTCCTTTAAATGGACACGGACGTTTGTTTATGAGATTCTTCAAACAATGTTAAATGGAAAAACTCTGGACTATTAGCTTTAAAAGACATTGAATTAAAGAAGTTTTTAAGACAAAAGGCCTATGAAAATTTTAGTTATTGATCAGAAAACACGATGATTTAGTCAAAAGAGTCTTGTAACTAAAGTCACAACTGGAAGGTTATCTCAAAGAGAATGCAAAAGGGTCATTTCGGATTTAAGGTTAAAGAAGGAAAAAGATATTGACAGATGTTTTGAAAATGGACCAGTCAGTTTAAAGTTTTTGAAAAAATTTGTTTATACTCGTAATCAGTCAATTCAGACCATTCTTATGTTCGCACTAAATGCGCGGACTTATAATGGTAGGACTAACCCCTTTTGCAATCCTAAGGTACCTCAAGTAAAGGCTCAATTTGGAAAAATCCCTGTTGGAATGAGAGTCCATATGATAATTTCTAATCAAAGCAAACAGATTTTACCCTAAAAGGGAAGGACCGTGACTCTTGAAAATGAGGCGTCGATCAATATTGAAATAAAGACAAAGTGAAAACCATAGTGATACACTAATCAGTATCGTCTTTATGAAAATTTTTTAAAGGACCTAATAGAGTTTCTTTATTGTTGGGAAAGCGCAAAAAAGAAGTTAGGAGACAATGTGGAGAAAAAAACCAGTTTGTTAGAACAAAAACCAAACATTGATAAAAACGTTGCCTTTCTACCCTTTTCAAAATCCATTAGTAAAAAGTAGACAAGTTTTAATGAAATGAATTTTTTAACATCAATAATTTAGGGGAAATTGTTGATCAAACTGGTTTTAAATACACTCTAGTGATTAATTTTAGAGGTGAAACTGCTTCATGAAAATGGAACTTATGATAAATACCTTATTAATGCCCTCTTTCAATAAAAAGTCAAAATGATAGTTTTTCGCTTTGAAATGAATTAAAACGGAAAATGCAATGAAGATTATGGTATGTTAAATACCTTGAAAAAGGGGTTGACGAACTTGATCTAAAAAGGACTGATTTTTCAAAAACTTTATGAATCTTCTTCCGAAGAGTGTGTGTCTAAAAGATGTTATATGTTCCATTTTGCATTCGCTGTCTTGATTTAAATGCTTTACAGGTATTACATTGCTGGATATCTTCATCAAAGTCAAAGTTGTGAATGTCTTGCACAAAAGCTTTCGAAACAAACTGAATCTGTTACACAAGAAGTTCTACTAATTTGTTAAAAAGTTTTTCTAATCTGAAAATACACTCGATTTCTCTTGACAAAAACTTGCTTTACAACATGTTAAAGAACAAATGAAAAACAACTTCAGTTTGACAAAGAAAAACGGATCAATGTATTTCGAAAAGAACAGTGAACAATATCATGAAATACAAGATTTGTAAGCTCATATGCAAGTCAAGAACATAGCCATTCTGTGAGTTAAAGAAACTCATTGAGATGTTCAAAAGAAAGAGTCTATTTCAAAGAGTGTGGTACTAATGTGAACAACTATCTATCTTAGGAAAACCGCCTGTACAATCAATCAGAAATCAACCAGTGGTAAGACAACCAACGGCGTTTATAAATCTAAAAACTATATCAATGTCCCAACACAGCGGTTTTGCCTCCCAAGTTGATCTTGTGTCGAAATAAGTTGACAAAAAACTGCACTCCACTCTCTTGGCATCAAATGAAGGAGTTTTCATCTTTTGCTAAAGCAAATGATTTGATTGCACGGCCCCTTTAGGAATTGCCCAAAGCATGTGGTCACATCAGGCACCAAGGGAAAATGTAGGCTCAAATGACATTGGTTCATAATTACTACTAGAGAAAGCTAGGAAAAGGCACAACTTCAGAAGGACAAGATTGAATGGAAAAACTAGTTGATTGATCCTGCTAGATTACCCAACACTCGCTAATGTTTGATACAAACCTAGGGAGTTGGCAAGCATCAATGAGTAGTCGGGTTTCAAACTAAGATGTTCAATTAGGAGAAAATAGGAAACAAAAGCCTTTCTTGAAGTTCAATGACTTGCAATGTCCTACATGCCCAGTGCTTTACACTGCAAATCATGGAGATGCGTATTTAGAATAATCCTCTCAAAGTTTTAAATCCTCGTGCTTCTACAACAGAATAAGGATGCAAAAATCCATAAACACATAAAAAGAGATATGTGCTCAGGTTGAAAAGACAAGTGGAATCTAAGACAAACCAGAAAGGAAATGACCCCAAAGGACATAGGTATTTCACACAATAAAGACTACCACTGGCCATGAGAAAAAAAACTGACTCCTAGTTCTTGTCTTTGGTGGCAACACTACGGGTTAGAATGCTCAAACAGACTGTTTCTTTAGGTGGGTTTCCTACTGGGGAAAGCTACTAAACTCTTGCACGAGCAAGGGTGAAACTGAAACCCACACCATGGTTCAATTGTAGATACTCCGCATATTTATGCATGCAACAAACCTCTGGGTTTTAAGTGCTTAGGAACGTCTATTCAATGGTCACAAAGCAACAAAGAATCTGACCATAAATGCGGATGGCACTTTACAATTGCAAAGAAGGAAAATCTCAGAGTGTGGTTGCTGAAAATGTTGATATCTAAGGAAGAAACTCTACGTTGGGCCAGTATGGTTTCTTAAGATGACAAATTACATCAAATGGCGTCTGCTGAAAATAACACTTCAGGCCCCGTTCCTCATGTTCAAAAGACGTTTGATCGCAGCAGATCAAGCCTCAGTCTTCATGGCTATGACGTTTTTGTAACAAGAAGTTCAGCTCGTTCTTCATCAAATGATGTTGATCCACAACTGTTCAGACGCGCACCACACGACATAGATATGTCTGTTGAAAATGTCTCTTCAGGCCTCGTTCGCAAGGACAAAAAGGACGTCAAAATTATGACAATCTCTGATCCGTACCCCAAGACAAAATGTTGTTCCTTCAGCAGAAAGACAAAATTCGTCACAACCAAGGGTTAGAATTTCTCTTCTGTCCTTTACTTGAAGAATATTACATTCCACCCACGGTCTCGCTGAGGAAAACAAACAATGATCAAGCCCGTATGCTCATTTCATGAATTGAATTATCGATCCTTTTTGTATTTGGGTACTAGAAACTTGGTGAGTCTTTCTCTCAAGCAACATTAATAATACCGGTTGTGCATCATTCTTCAACACAAGTCGTGATTACCGATGGACCAGAGATCTCCAATTAGAACAAGTTCTGGATAATCTAAACCATGCCAGTTCAAACAAGACGACAGCTTGCCCTGATCTTGAAATGTGTATGTTAGCGTCACGGTATAGTATTGTTGAAAACCCGAAGACATTAAGGAGCAATGGCTGATTCTGCATGGATCGAAGCAATGCCGGATGCTTTTCATCAGTTCGGAACACAGACTAAAAAGTCTAGGAACTAGTGACTAAACCATTGGCAAGATGTGCTTAATAAAGCTAAAGTGGTTATCGGAAGAATCAAGAAGGTATTTGAAGATTAGATGGAATTTTCACACTAAGCCGACTTGTAGATAATAAGGTTTTGCTCAGGAAGGGGTTATTTTATTTTTGAAAGAAATATTTGCACTAGTTGATTCGCTTGGAAGCGTTCGGATTTTCATTGGCCCACGCATTGTCGTTTTAGTGAATCTTTTCAGGATTGTTTTGGCATTAAGTGTTGTGTTTGCTTTGGTGTTTATGTTTTTATTTGTCTTGATGATCATATTCCCAAATTCAGTCATATGCCCAAAGTCGGTCACATGCCCACCTGATGCGTGGATCGACCTACATATTTCGCTTGAAATCTACACATTTCGCTTAAACAGTGTCATGTTTGGCTTGGCACATTTCAACATATTTCGCTTGAGAAACAGAACTGCATATTTCGCTTGAAATCTACTCATTTTGCTTGGTTTAAGGAAATTACACATTTTGCTTGGTTTAAGAAACATGTTTCGCTTGAGAAAAAATTGCACATTTCGCTTGACAGGAAATTGCACATTTCGCTTGAACTCTTCAAACATGTTTCGCTTGAAGAAATTTTGCATATTTCGCTCGGAATGTGACTTGACCTGCTTATTTCGCTTAATAATACATATTTCGCTCCAAAATACATATTTCGCTCCATTCAAGAACATGTTTCGCTCCCTTCAAACATGTTTCGCTGTCTTCAAAAATTCTTCAAAAACCCAGAAATATTTGATCCAAAAACGTGTTTTGATACCCAAATAAGTTGCTAGTATATATAAGACTAACAAAAGTACAAGTTGATCGTCGTAAAACACACATTTTAGATCAAAAAGTAAGCGAAAAAAGGTGCGTTCGGTTTGAGTTTCTTACCAAAAAAATTCCACGAACACCTCTAAATCTGCAAACAACGATCACGATATGCTCCTAGGATCTGATGCCAATTTTTAACAAAAAAATTTCACTAACAAAAGACGATCCGAAGGTCGGGGAGGATAGAAATGAAAGTAAGCCATTTTATTAGAGAGAGAAAGGAAAGAGTGTGTGTTTTCTAGAGAGAGAAACAACACACACTTATGAGACAAATGTTTATCCTTACCCCTCCATGGAAGTATAGAGGGAGTATTTATAGTCCTAGTGACACCTAACTATTGTAACATGTTATTATTAGTCCCTATGTGTTACAGTATAACTAAACTATTGTAATTCCAGATATGTCACCATATTTTAAGGCTAACACTTCTTTTCCAAAATCATTGTAAGTGTAGATGGTGTGATAGAATACTTCTTCTCTACCAACATATAAATCTGCACATGTTGCATCCTCAAGAAATGTACTCCACATGAGTCATACAGCTTCCAACCCAACACTTTGTAGTCTTGTTGATTCTTCCATACTGCATCTTCTATATGTGGTTTAAATATTGTTTCAAATCATTCCATAATACCAAATCTAAGTCTTCCACTAGTCTTGTTGACCCATATTTAGCTTTTAACAACTTGTATAAAGTTTCCAAATCTTATTTGTCAAAACTTTTAAGCATGCGACTAAAGATCATGTACATTTGAGATTTTCCATTAGCTCTTATTATTTGATAATAGCTTTTTCTTCCTTCTTTATGAATCTTCCAGTTAACAATACTTGGAGACTTAACAGCCAAAGGAATAGCATCAATTGCTACTTCCTCTTCATCTGGAATGATTTCCATTAACTTTTTAATCTCTGTTGTTTCTTTGTCATCTTCTACTTTTTGCTTCTTTGTAATCTCTTATGTTAGCACAGTTCCTGCTCTCTTCTCTTTGCCCTCTACCAACTCTGTTATAAAGTCTTCAAATGTGTTTACCCTTTTGAATGCTCTGTCAAACATCTCTTGAATAGAATCAAAATCTTTCAACTTCAAATCATTGAGCTTGTATCCTTCCATGTTCTTTAGGTAAGTACACATTATCTTTCTCTGTTGAGCTTTTGTTGGTGGTTTGTTTCTTTTCTCTTCTGCTCTTTTAGCTGCAAAATGCTTTCTTCTTTTCTCTAAGAGTTGTTGAAATAATGTAGCCTTTTCTTCAACAGACAACTCTTCTTGTTCTTGTGCTTGCAATCTTTCAGCCAATTGATGATCAACATCAATCTTTGCCTGTATATCATCCCATGTTTCAATCAAGGCAATATTGGCTTCTTTTTCTTTTTCAGCTTTCTCTCTTGCAAGTCTTTCTTCTTCATCAAATTCAGCTTGTAATTTTAAAGCAACTTCTTCATCAAGCCTGATTAGATCTTTCTTCTTCATAGGCTTCACAGGTTCTTCTATCATTATTCCTTTACCCTTGTCCTGTGATTGTTGTGAAGAAATTGTTGGTGTAGATTTTGTTGTTGTAGATTCACTTGGCTCTTGAAAAACAATCCCTTTCACCTTGGGTTTTGAAGTTTTTAATGCTTCAAGTGCTTGAGCCAAAGTAATTTCTTTAGTAGTTATTGTAACAGTTGTTGCAGCAGTACTAACTTGAGCAACATCAACTACTTCTTCAACAACATTTTCATTTTGCCTTACAACAAACACTTCTTCACCATTTAAAGCATCCACATCAAACATCTCTTTGTCAGTATTATCTTGAACACTAACTAGGGTAATATCATCATCTGCATCAATAGCATTAATCCTCCCCTGTTTGGATGCATCCTCACCCAAACTTTCTTTATCTCTAGAGGATTCTACCATAGCTGTCAAACCAACTTTGTATAATCTCTTTATCTTATGATTTCTTAACCTATTTTTCTTTTTAAGCTTCTTAACCCTCCTTTTCAAACTAGCAATCTCATTAGCTTGAGTGGTCTTTGTCTTCTCCAAATTAAGAACTCTATTTTGTAAATTGGTACATAGTTCCATCAATTCCTTAAGTTTAAGTCTATCCTCATCAGTTTGAAGTGTGTTACCTCTTGCGAGCAATGAATCATTGAAATTTTTAGATACATTCTCAAACCTAGTTTGAGCAATAGTATCCCTTATGGTTTCTTAGCACCTAGGACCACCACCTAAAGTAGTTCCTAGGGAACTAGATTCATTAGGTGTTGCCTTGGATCGGGTCTTAGTTATGTTACCACTGTCCTGCTCTGCTTCTAAGCTAGAAGCAGTAGTGACAGCCCTCACCAAACTGTCACCCAACTCCTTATGGACAGCCTTATCTGCAACATTGTCACTAGGATTACTAGACTGAGGTATCTGATTATCCTTTCTTTTAGGCTTCCTAGGTTTTTGTGTCTTTTGAGGTTGAAGAGATGGTTGAATAAAAGTTGGTGTGTGATAGGGATCAGCTGGATTTGCTGAACCTTTACCCAATTCTGATTGGTTTTATACCACTATTGTTTGAAATAAATGGTGGGAATTATATTGATTTGATGATACAAAATAATGAAACAAGAATGAAACAAAAGGAAAACAAAAGGATCAAAGTCGTCAAGATTGGAATTCTACAATGATGGAGGATTCTAGAAGATTTGGTCAAAGATATAAAGATCAAGATTGATTTAAAAAGATTTAGTTTCCTTATCAAATTATGTTTCCTTTGTAAGACTTATGTACTCTCTATATAAAGAGATCCCTAGCCATAGTTTTAGGTGTGCAAATGAAAAAGTTTGTGTGCGCACCAAAATGTGTAGAGATGTAGACGTCTATTAGAGTTGGTTTAGCCTCAAGGTAATCAAGATTTTCTTGATCCCTGTTACTAGTTAGAGTAACCGTTCTATACTAATCATATAGAATTGGGGCTTGGTGTGAATGTATGAATGTAAAACCTTGTTTAATAACATTGATTCTTTGCTTAAATTCCGCTGTGCTATATCAATCTTTGTTATTATTAATCCTAGATGAGTTCTAAACAAACTCGAGCTTAAACGATCTTAATTCCTATCAAGTGGTATCAGAGCCTGGTGGCTCATGATCTAGGATTCTACAAGGTTTTTCAGTCGATTTAATGAAAGTAAATGGTTCGAGTTTCTATTCTTGGTTTTAGATCGAATTTGGTGAAACTAGGGTTTTCAATAAACCCTAATTTGGTTTTCGTTCATTATGTTACAAGAAAATTGTTGTTACTCTTAAACGACTAAAGAAAACATAATTCATAGGGTTATTGATCATTGATATATTATTGTTTACTCTTATTTGATCTAATTGGTGCTGATGCGAATTAGTTTTGCTGGCTGATGTAATCAAAACTCTAAGTTTAAGGTTTTGATATTTTCCTATTGAACTAATCGTGTTTCAAGGGTACCGATCGACAAAGGTTTGAAGATGACAAAGGTTTGAAGATTCAATGATTCTAATTATTTTGGTTTCATGATTAGGGTTTTAATAGCGCGAGGTTGAAATCTGTATGACATGTTGGTTTAACTTTAGGGTTTCATCTGTTTTATTTGCTTCTAATCATGGCCTGCTGGTATTGAATCTGGATTCGAGTTATGGAAGAGGATGGTTATGATTCACAGATTGGGGACAGGATCTGTTATGGTATGTAAATTCTATTTTTTTAGGGATTGTATTTATTCCCATAATAAACTTCTTGTATGAT
>BQNB010021374.1:0-64333 GCA_026074375.1 Tanacetum coccineum | reverse complement strand
CCTCCTTAGACGCTGGTTCAACCGGATGGAACAAGTTTTATACATACGTATATTTTTCTATATATAATAAATAGTGTTTTATTATCCCATGATTTATCTGACTTTATTCTTACATTTTGTTGGTTTCTATTAGGATTCAATCCAAACTCAAAGGCGTTCTTGAGGGTGTATACTATGGTTTGTGGTGGTATATGTGGAACTTTCGCAACAAGCTTCTGTTTGATAAGAAGATCTCTGAAAAGGCGCTGATATTTGATAATTTAGTTTCTAGTTCTTTTTATTGGTGTAAATTCAGATGTAAAGCGTCGTTCAAATGGGACGATTGGCTTAAGAACCCTTATATTGTTCTTGTTAGATCTAGCTCCTTGCTAGTGTTTTAATAAATCGCCGTTCAAAAAAAAGACTATACCAATAAACTTTATTTTAAGTTCCAAATCTATAATAATATAGTAAAAATTTACAACAACAATCATAAGTCATAACAGTCTATCTTAAGAAAATATTAGTCGATGTTTATAAAATTGCTTATAACTCTAACTTGTATTAAATATACGCATGCCTAGGAAAGAAGATCAAAACTATTTTTCCCATCAAAACTATTTTTCTTTTTGATATGTGCCTAAACTGTTATAAAACTGAGAAACTATATTTTGTTGTATCATATATGCGCACGAGATGGGTATTTGATTAGGAAAGATCTAAACTAACTTCTCATCGAAACTAACGTTAATCTTCGCCATTTCAATTTGTCAATTAATTTAGAAAGGTTGATATGATGAAAACAACATTGTTAGAATTTTTTGATAAAAAGTCATGATCCGGCCAGGTTTATCAAACCGGGTCAAAAAAACCGGCGGTTCAATCCGTTTCCCAAACAAATAAAAACCCAGTCACATCCTTCCCGGCCTCAAAGCCAGTTCCCGGTTCAACCGGTTGAACCCGTCGGGTTAACCCGGTTTTAAAACATTACAAAAGGGTGTTCAAAAAACCCGAGAAACTGAGTTGAACCGTTCAACCTTAAACCGAAAAAACCCGCTTATTACGATTCAATTTCGGTTTTTATTTTTTATATTTGTGGTTAACCGAACTGAACCGTGTAAAATATACATGGAGGTTTTTAACTAAATATTTACTAATTGTATTAAGTATTGATTATATTATTGTACAACTTGTATTGTACTTGACGAATATCTGTGCAAAGCGACGGTGTATAGCGTTAAATAATTATACTTGCGAATTTGTGGTTTTGGTGTGACCATTAATGCAGCAACACTAAATATTGATTATATTTCATGCTCGTTATGACCACTCCTTAAGGGAAGTCGAGCGTCTCGCGAAACGGTGTGCACAGCAGACACAGATCATTAAGAAACAAAATGCTGACCTTAAGCAACACAAGGAGTCTATTGTTCATACTAGTGAGGAGGTGTCCAGGTTAAAGGCTGAGCTGGGGGCCCTTAAGTCTAAGTGTGAGGCCACTGAACATAAGCTTAGCAGTTGGGACAAGAAACATAGGAAGTATAGGAGTGAGAGGGACACTCTTGCCAAGGAGAAGGCAAAGATTGAGGAAGAGCTTAAGTCACAGTTGGAGCATCGTGAGAGGCAAGCTGAGGAGATCCAGGGCAGCATTACCTCCTTCTTTCAGTCAGATTTCACTCCACTTGTCCGAAGGTTCCTTAAGAGTAGTGAGTTTAACCGAGCGTTTGTGGGGGTGTTGAATACGGCGATTAGTGTTGGAGTCGAGCGTGGGCTGCGTATGGGTCGTACTGATGAGGAGTTCAAAGGGTTATCTCAGAGAGTTGATGGTTTCATTTTCGATGCTAAGGAGAAGTTTGATAGAGTTATTGCTGCTTTTCCTAACACTATTTTCCCTTTCTTGGACAAGGTTTCTCAACATTCTCAGAGCTCTTTGCAAGACATTGCTCGACTTGAGCCTGACAGGGTGACACCTTCTTCCCAGCCTTCCTCTGCTACTGCATCCTTGAGGACCAACACCCATGCGCGACACTCTACTTCATCATCCGGGACTTTTGGTCATACTAGCACTCCAGAGCACTTGAAGAAAAAGAAGAAGCCCGTTGAGAGAGGAGGGCCTTCAGCTGCTTAGACTAGCCTTAGATTGCAGTTATTTTGTTTATGTAACTAGCCTTGTGTTTCGGGCTTTAAGTGCTTTGTAAGCAACTTTATATTTTGGATGTGATTGTAACCTTATTAACTTTCAATCTTGGTGGTTACTTATGCTTTTTTATGTTATTCCTCCCCTGAATGTATGTTTGTTTATTTTGTCATATGTTGTAACACACTTTGTCATTTGTCAGACAGGTGCCTAGACTTATATAGGCATGAGGCAACAGCTTTCGGGCTGTAACCCATGCGCTGGAGCGTGAGCCAAACCTACCTTAGCGGTTTCTGGGTTAGGCTAGACATTATTGTATTTTGTAGTAGTTCTAACATACCCATATGCCTGTGATAATGTTTAAACTTAAATCAATATGCATGCGTTACCCTTTCCCACCGGTGCGGCTTGCGCTCGTATGCATTTTGATGCAACATTCGAATTAATATTCTCATGTCGCTCTCTTTATTCGATGTAGCTATTCACCAGAGAGTATTTGTTATGCGTGAAGGGGAGAAGTGTTTGTTCTCCTCTCTTTCACTATAGAGTCAATTAGCAGAGGTTGCTCAGCCTAAGCACCAATGGCATCAGTTTCACCATTGGGGACAAATTAGTAGGAGTCACCCTATTCACGCGGAGGTAGCGAGCCATCCGTCGTTGTACAGTCATGCTATGATAAAAAATTCAAACATATTGTCTTAAGAGAAAATATGGGAAAATTTTGTTTCATTCATATCATACTAGAAGAAACAATACATTGATAATATCTAAGGTCACCTCCGGAGCAAGTCTATACTTTAAAAATTGCTTCTCCGGTAGGGATACATAGTAGAACTTAAAAGGTACCCTAGTGTTTTACATGTAGCACCTTCGGAGGTTACAAGCATGCCAAGTCCTTGGTATCTCTTTCCCTTCCATGTTACTTAGCTTATAAGCTCCGCTTTGGAATGCTTGGATAACTTTGTAGGGTCCTTCCCAAGTGGGTCCTAGCTTGCCTGTGTTAGCAGCCCTTGACACTTCATTTCTTCTAAGTACAAACTCTCCCACCTTGAACTGCACATGTCATACTTTTTTGTTGTAATACTTCACGACCTATTGCTTATACATGGCCTCCCTTATAGCTACTATTTCTCTTTGTTCTTCCAGCAAGTTTAAGTTTAGACGAAGCTCCTGATCATTAGTTTTTTCGTTCACGCTGGATGTTCAGTGTGTTGGCATGCCGATCTATGCAGGGATGACAGCTTCGGTACCATAGGTTAAGCTAAAGGGTGTTTCACCATTGCTGGTCTTCTTCATGGTTCGATGTGCCCACAACACATTTGGCACCTCCTCAGCCCAAGCTGATCCTCCCTTCTCCAGTCTGGTCTTAATTCCTCTCAAGAGGCTTTTATTTGCTCTTTCTACCGCTCCATTTCCTTGTGGATGGTAAACTGAGGTACATATTAATTTGATCATGAGCTTTTCTGCCCACTTCTTGAAAGGGTCATTCATAAACTGGGTTCCGTTATCTGTGACAATGGTAGTTAGGATCCCAAACCTGCAGACAATATTATCATAAGCGAAGTTCACCACCTATTTACCAGTAATGGTAGCTAGCGGCTTCGCCTCCATCCATTTAGTAAAGTAGTCGATTGCCACGATTAGATACTTCACCCTTCCTGGGCCTTCCGAGAGAGGTCCCACTATATCCATACCCCACTTCATAAATGGTCATGCAGATGTTACTGAGATCATGTTTGCCTTAGGGAGTCTGGGTACGGCTGCATGTGCTTGGCAGTCATCACATACTCTGATCAACTCCCTGGCGTCTCTGTGCATAGAGGGCCAGAAGTACCTCAGGTTCATGGCCTTAGCTACTACTTGTCTAGGCCCGTCGTGTATTCCGCATGAGCCTATGTGCACCTCTCTGATAACGTAATTGGCCTGCAAAGAACCTACACACCTCATCAATGGAACCATGTAAGACTTCCTATACAAGACTCCATCTTCCATCGTATAGTTTCCTATTTTTTCCATCAGGGTTCTAGCATCAACAGGGTCTTCGGGTAGCTTTCCTTTTTCTAAGTAGTCTCGGATCGGGGTCATCTAGGTCGGGCCTTGTTCCTCAACCACCACGTTAACCTCTTGTGCTTCGATGGAACGTTCATTCAGCACCTCTACTAGTACTTCTTTGGACATGTGGTCGAATTGGACTGCTGCCAACTTGCTAAGAGCATCAGCCTTCCTGTTCTCTACTCTAGGGATATGAGTTATTCGAAACCTGTTGAATGCACCAGCTAGCTCCAAGACCTGTTCCTGGTATTTTATCATCCTTGCCCCCTTAGCCTCGTATAACCCTTCCACCTGACTAGCCACTAGCTTGGAGTCTACGAAGGCATGGATGTCCCTCACCTGCATCTCCTTGGCTATCCGCAGCCTAGCCAGTAGGGCTTCATACTCAACATCGTTATTGGAGTTAGAAAAGTTTAAGCGAAGCGCGTAAGAGTATTCCACATCGTCTGGGGCTATCAGGATGAGACCAGCTCCAAATCCTTCATTGTTTGAAGCTCCATCAGTATATAGTCTCCATGCCTTCGGGCCATGAGTAAGATCTCCCCTTGCGTTCGAAGGTTCTGGGATGTCTTCCACTCTTGGGTTATTAGGCACCTCTGCTGTAGCACTTATCACTGTTGGAGTGTCTGCTATAAAGTCTGCTAAGACCTGGCCCTTTTTGCTACCCTTGGCACATACGTTATGCCGTAAGCCCCTAATTCAATAGCCCACTTTGCTAACCTTCTTGACGCTCCCGATTTGTTCAGCACTTGCCCGATCGGGCTGTCAGTTATAACCTTGATTAGGTGAGCTTAGAAATACCTCCTTAACCGCCTAGCCGCGTGGACTAGGGCCAGAGCGAGCTTCTCCATTGGAGCATATTTTGTTTCCGCCCCTTGCAAAGATCGACTGACATAGTGTATAGGCATTTGCCTCCCGTTCCTTTCTGTGAGGAGCACCGCACTAACTGCTTCATTTGCTGCGGCCATCATCAGGGTCTCGCCCTTCTTGGGGGTAGTGAGGGTTGGCAACTCAGATACCAACTTCTTCATCTCCAGGAATGCTGCTTCAGCGGCCTCTGTCCATCTGAAGTCCTTCTTGTTAGTACATTTTTCAATGTGTCTAAAAAAGGTAAGGATCGTTCGGCCGACTTAGACAAATAACGATTTAGGGCTGCCAGCTTCCCACTTAAAGACTGCATCTGCTTGAGGGTCTTGGGTGATGACATGTCCATGACAGCTTTTGCTTTTTCGGGGTTAGCCCTTATGCCCTCCGAAGTAACTACATAGCCCAAGAACTTTCCTTCCTCCATAGCGAATGAACATTTCTTCGGGTTGAGTTTCATGTTTATCCTTCGGAGAGTGGAGAAAGTTTGTTCTATATCTTTTATGATGTCTTTCAGATCTACACTTAATTCACCATTCGTCCACATACGCTCTAGGTACTGAGCCCATATTTTCTCCTTGAAGGCAGAGTCGACCAACCTCTGATATGTTGCCCTTGCATTCTTGAGACCAAAAGGCATCTTCGTGTAACAGAAGACTCCCTCTTCTGTATGGAAAGTTGTCTTCTCTTCATCCTTCTTTGTCATCTGTATTTGGTGATATCCCTTATAAGCATCCAAGAAACACTTATATTGGAATCCCATCAGCGACTCAATCTTCCAATCGATCTCCGGCAAAGGGTATAGATCCTTTGGGCATGCCTTATTTAGATCTTTAAAGTCGATGCACATTCTCCAACTCCTATCGACCTTCTTGACCAGCACCGGATTAGCAACCCACGTAGGGTATCGCACCCGTCTTATGATACCGGCCTTGAGCCATTCATTAACTTCATCAGTCATCACCTTCCTCCTGTATGTGGCGAGACTCCTCTTCTTTTGTGCCTTTGGTTCAATGTGGGGGTAGGTGTCTAGGCTATGCTCTGTTATAGCCCTAGGGATACCCGTTATGTCTGCTGGAGTCCATGCAAAGATGTCCACATTCTGTCAGAGGGTATGTATTAGTGCATGTCTGCACTCAGCGGACAGACCTCCTCCGATGGTAATGAGCTGTTCTAGGTAGTTATCATTTATCACTATCTTTTCCTCGACACTAGACTGGGGTAGTCTTCTTCCCTTGTCAGGTTGTCACCTTCCTTCCGTACCATCCAATTGCATTGGTTCCTTTCCTGGTCTTCAGGGGCGGGTCTCCACCGGAGCCAACGAAAGTCTAGGGTTAGCCACTTCCGAGCTTGTCTGCATCAAAGTAAGATCCGTTACCCGCGCATGTCGACTTAGGTCTTGAGCTTCCTCGATCTGTCTACATTCTCTTAGAGTCTCTCTAGTGGTGGATATAGTGACTATCCCGTTCGAAGTTTGGAACTTCATCATTGAGTGGATAGTGGAGGCTACAGCTCCTAAGCTCCTCATCTCCGTCCTACCTAGTAGAGCATTATACAGGGATGGACTCTTGACCACTGCAAACTCTATTATGACCGTTCGGGTTTTCCCGCATTCCCCTATAGTGACTTCCAAATCAATAACCCCCATGGGGTAACTGACTTCTCCTGAGAATCCCACCAGCGGTATTCGAGATTCTCTCAGCCTCGACCTCGTCCGGTATCTAAGACTTCTGAAGCAATGCTCGTACATAACCTCTATCCTTCTGACCCTGAAGCCTTTAATAATGGCCTCCACTACCACCGGGCAATTCATCAATTGATATCGAGGCACGGACGGGAATGTTATCGCGTTATCCATCCAGTGCTCCGCCCTCTCGTAGGGCCTCTTCCGGTACCCTTGGGATCTTACCATGTTGATAACCTTTTCTTTTCCTTTGGCTAAGCCCTTGCCCTTCTGACTGCCTTGTCTGATATCCTTCACCAAATGAGCCAATCTTCCTGAGGCCACTACCTCTTCAATCTGTTTCTTAAGGTGATAGTAGTCATTCGTGTTATGACCCCGGTCTTGATGGTAGTCACATAACTTGTTCATATTTCGCTTCTCCGGAGTTCCCACCATCGGGGGTGGTGGAGGGAAGTTCACATTATCCATAGCGAGGATCTCTTTCGGAGTTTTCATCAGAGGTGTGAACCCTTCTCTTCTTACGTAGGGAGCACAGGTCCCTATGTTTCTTCCTTCCCCCCTTCTATGACTTTTGTTTCTAAACCCATTTTGGTGTTCCGACTAGCTGGCCTTGCCAGCACTCTTTTCCCATCGAGGAGATCTGATGGCTTCAGTTGTGTCTGCAGCCGCCTCTCCTCTGATGAAGGCCCGGACTCTCTCCCACATCTCGTCAACCATTTTTGGGATTTTATCATTGAGCTTTTTGGACAGCTCTGGGTGACCATGCCCATGCATGAATGCTAATATCCTTAGTACCGGAGGCACCCCTTTGATATGTGCACTCTCTGTCTTGAAACGGTACATGAATGCTTGCAACCCTTTATTTGGCTTTCGCTTGATGTCGTGTATCTCCGTTGGATCTTTGTCGTACCTTTTCTACTGCGAGAATTCTTCTAAGAACTTGCTACTCAGCTATTCAAACCCATCTATACTCTTTGGGTCTAGGCTATCAAACCAGTTCCTCGCCGAGCCACTCAGGGTCTGACAGAACATCTTATACCATACTGGCATATGCCACTCTTCCTGCTCAGCTATGGCAGAAAAGATGCTTAGGTGATCTTCCGGATCTTTGTTTCCTTCATACACCCAGACGTTTGGTGGTAGTTTAGGCCGCCAATGGTATCTGAAGCGTGTGATCCTAGAGGTGAAAGGCATTGGCTTGGGCCGTCTATAGGGCATGCTTAAGTCCTCTGAACCACTGTCAGACATGGTGTCATACCCTGAATCTGAACTTGACTTCTTTCGAGAGGCCCTCATTGATTGTGGCTTCGACTTAACACTCTTAGACTTTGATCTACTTCGTGCCTCTGATCTTACTGACCGATGGGACTTAAAGGTCCCTTTCTTCCTTGAGACACTCTTTTAATGCTTCCGGGCAGTCCGAGGCCTCTCTCGACTCCTTGACCTGGAGAACCCATGAGAAGAGTATCCTCCTACTTCTTCTACTGAGGGACTCATTTGAGAGTTCTCTGACCCCGCTTCACCCGACTCTTCGTTGAAGAGCTTACGAGGGGTTACCTTCTCTTGACCTTGGTTGTCAAGCTCTTTGATCATGGTTCTCAGTACGTCAATGTTTTCTTTCACAAATGCTGGTGAGGGACCTCCTTGAGCTTGTCCGGCGGGAGCAGAGGTTCCACCCAGGGGAGTCCTCCCAGTCCCAAGTGCCCCGGTGTTCAAGTTTTCACCCTCCTCCAGTTGAGGACCCTTCGTACAACCATCCATTACTTAGAAATTGGTATATTGGTATTTCGGGTCCCACGGATGGCGCCAATGTTCGAGCAAATTTCCGTAGATGCTCTTCAGCCCTGATCCTTAGGAGGTCCTGCAGCTACTCCTTCGTCTCTTAGGCTAAAATAAGAAAGAACACCGTTAGCTCGCCCCGGGTTTTGAATCCAAGACCAAGCTACGGCATGAGAGTAAGTGTATGCTTGGTATAAGTTTAAGTGGGAGAAACTAGAGAGAGAGAGAGAGAGAGAGAGAGAGTAAAGAGAAGTGTGTGTGTAAAAACTTGACCTCTTCATGTGTGTGAATAGTTCTTTATATACTACCTGGGCTTAGCTCCAAGACACAAGTATTGTGGAAGCTAAGTTGTCTTCTAGAGGAAGCACGTCAGTCGCTAGCATGCATCAGACTTTGTCTTGTATGTCCAGGTTGTCTTCTGGGGGCAGCGTGTAAGTCGCTGGCATGTATCAGACTTTGTCCTCGGGGTCAAAGTTGTCTTCATGCTCCAAGTACTTGTTGTGGACCAGACGTCTGCGATATTCGTACATCGTACGTCAGTCATCAATGTACTAGCTCCGATGGAGACAGTGCTGCTCCTTGCCTCCTGAGGAGATTAGCTATTCTTGACTGGCTGGCCCTTGCCTTCTGAGGGGACTAGCTACTCCTGACCGGCTGGTCCTTGCCTCCTGAGGGGACTAGCTACTCCTGATCGGCTGGTCCTTGCCTCCTGAGGGGACTAGCTACTCCTGATCGGCTGGTCCTTGCCTCCTGAGGGGACTAGCTATTAACTTACCTCCTAGGGAGCTACTACTCCTTAGTTATTACCTCTGGACCTAAGGTGGCCTTCGTCACCCCAGCTATTCCAGTGGACCGTTCTAACATGGAGTAGTTTACCTTAGGAAAATTAGGAGTTAATAGTGATTGTCTCCCCCTAAGCATCCGGAGGAGACCATACCTCATCAGTAATCTTTAAGGCTTTGGAGAATAATTCCTTGACACCATGCTTTTTAAAGCATTTTGCAGCAACTAGCAACTTACGTTTTAAATATATTGTAATGCACTAATAAATAACTGTAATGTAATGTAGTAGAATATAAAATAATAGTAATGCAGCTGCACTTAACTATAATTTTTTGTTAGTGCGTTATTGTATATAATTTTTTGCATTACAGTTATATACTCTAATGCATTAACAAATAACTAGTAGAATATAAAATAAGAGTAATGCAGTAGTATATAACTATAATGCAGTAAAAAATGTAATGTATTACAGTTTTTTATTGCATTACAGTCTTATATTATACTGCATTATTGTTTATTTCTACTGCATTACAGTTATATCGTATTGAATCTTATTTATTTGTAGGATAAAATATCGCAATGTAGTAGAATATAACAGTAATGCAATAGAATATAACTATAATGCAGTAGAATATAAGAATATAATGCAGTAGAATATAAAATAACAGTTATGTACTAGGAAATTATTTAATTAACTACTAATACATATGTTAAACTGTAATACAATAGAGAATTAAATTGTGATGCAGTAGATAATTAACTAATAATACACATCTTAAATTGTAATGCAGTAGAAAATAAATTGTGATACAGTAGAAAATTAACTAATAACAACATCGACAACAGGAAAACTCAAGTTATCTTTATGGGCTATGCAATCTCTCACTTTAGGTACATTACAGATTTATGCTTGTTGGCTTTCATAAAATACGTACGTTGATAAAGTAAACTTGGTTGTTCTTGTTTTTTGTTTCGTTTAGAGATGCATTGATTATATATTCATTGTATGCAGTGGAATTTAGGAGGAAAGTGTCACAAAGAAACCGAACCAATCTTCAATACAAGTCACTTAACCAATTACCCTTTAAAGATGCAAGCTTTCGACAGTGTGATGCGAGTGATGAAAACTCATGTAACATTTCTTAACATTACCAGACTTACGGATTACAGAAAAGACGGCCACCCTTCAATTTACAGACGGTTTCATCACAAGGCCATAAAGAATTTTTCAAAAGAAGGACATGTGGTGTACGTGGAGAGAATTGAATTCCTGTTTTGTCATTGTGATTATTGTCATTAGTAGTTTGGTTATTGGTCATTTTGTATTGGAATGGGCTTGTTACTGTCCACTTTTATTTCTAGACAAGTTTAGTCTTTTTAGGAGGTTGTCCTAATTAGTACATTTCTTGGTCTTTTTTCTTGTAAATAACTTTTATTTTATTTAATACATTTTACCTTTATAAAAATATATTTAAATAAATTTATTATCTAATTTTGGTGCTAAATATCGCATCACATTGAAAATTTTTAATGCATCATAGTGTAAATTTTACTGCATCACTGTGTATATGTTACTGCATTAAATTATACCAAAAACTTTTATGCAAATAAACCCATGGACTTTGTGGCCAGTTTAATGAACCACTACTACAGGTCTTATGTCATGTGAATGCATCATTCTAAATCTACGAATAGTTATAAAAGACGAAAACCGATAAATTAAAAAAAAACATTAGGGTATATAAAGTGTCTAATTTAACTCTCCCATAGATTTCGTATTTAAATATACAATTTAATGCAGTAAAATTTACAATGTGATGCACTAAAATATCCAATTTAACGCAGTAAAATTTACACCGTGATGCAATAAAATATATAATTTAATGCAGTAAAATTTACAATGTGATGCAGTAAAATATACAATTTAATGCAGTAAAAATTACACTGTGACATAGTAAAATATACAATTTAGTGTAGTAAAATATACAATTTGATGTAGTAAAATTTACAATTTGATGCAGTAAAATTTACATTGTGATGTAGTAAAATTCACCGTGATGCAATGAAATATATAATTTAATGTAGTAAAATTTACACCGTGATGCAATAAAATATACAATTTAATGCAATATAATTTAATGCAGTAAAATTTTCACTATGATGCAGTAAAATATACAATTTTAATGCAGTAAAATATACAATTTAATACAGTAAAATTTACACTGTGATGAAGTAAAATATACCATTTAATGCAGTAAATTTTACATTGTGATGTAGTAAAATATACAATTTCATGCAGTAAAATTTACATTGTGATGCATTAAAATATACAACTTAATACAAAAAAATTTACACGGTGATGCAGTAAAATATACAGTTTAATGAAGTATAATTTACAATGTGTTGCAGTAAAATATACAATTTAATACAGTAAAATTTACACTGTGATATAGTAAAATATACAATTTAATGCAGTATAATTTATAATTTGATGCAGTAAAAATTACATTGTGATGTAGTAAAACTTACAATCTGATGCAGTAAAGTATACAGTTTAATGTAGTAAAATTTACACTGTGATGAAATAAAATATATAATTTAGGGGTGAGCATCGGGCGAAAACTGGACCGGACCGAGGACCGTATTCGTCCAAAACGCCCGACCGAGACCGGGCCGAAATGGTCCGGTCCGGTCCGGGTCGGTCAGGTCCGGACCGATCTTCGGTCCGGTCCGGTCCTACAAGGCATAATCGCTGGGTATTTTTGTCGGACCGGACCGGACCGAAAACCGAATCTAACAAATAGCATGGACCGAGGACCGGACCAACATACGTTCGGTCCGGTCCGGTCGGTCCGGTTTTACGGTCCGGTCCGGTCGACGGTCCGTTAAGCTCACCCCTAATATAATTTAATGCAGTATAATTTAATGCTGTAAAATTTGCACTATGATGCAGTAAAATATACAATTTTAATGCAGTAAAATTTATAATTTGATGTAGTAAAATATACAATTTAATGTAGTAACATTTAAAATGTGATGCAGTAAAATATACAATTTAATGCAGTAAAATTACACTGTGATGAAGTAAAATATACAATTTAATGCAATAAATTTTACACTGTAATGCATTAAAATTTACTTAGTGATGCAGTAAAATATATAATTTAATGCAGTTAAATTTACAATGCGATGCACTAAAATATATACAATTTAATGCAGTAAATTTTACACTATGATGCAGTAAAATTTACATAGTGGTGCTGTAAAATATACAATTTAATACAGTAAAACTTACACTGTGATGTTATATACAATTTAATGCAGTAAAATTTACAATTTGATGCAGCAAAATATACAATTTCATGTAGTAAAATTTGCATTGTGATGCATTAAAACATACAATTTAATGCAGAAAAATTTACACTGTGATGCATTAAAATATACAATTTAATGCACTAAAATTTACAGTGTGGTGCATTAAAATTTACAATGTGATGCCGTATTTAGAACCAAAATCAGATAATAAATTTATTTAAATTCTTTTTTTTAAAGGTAAAATGTATTAAATAAAATAAAGGTTAATTACCACAAAAAGACCAAGAAAGGTACTAATTAGGACAAACCCCTAATTATAAATGTTACTGCATCACATTGTAAATTTTACTGCATCACGGTGTATATGTTGTTGGGAATTATTGATTTGATGATACAAAAAAACTTGCTCAAAAGGATAAAGAATGAAACAGAAGGATCAAAGTCGACAATGTTGAATTCTACAAAGATGAAAGATTTAGAAGATCTGCTTAAAAAGATAAAAGATTAGGAAAGATTTAGTTTTCTAATACATCAGGTTTCCTTTGTAAGTCTTATGGACTCTCTATATAAAGAGATCCGTAGACTTTGTTTATATGTGTGTTTTCCATAGACGTCTAATGTGTTTTTAAGGTGTTTCAATCATGTAGTCAGGAAACACCAGGCGATCCCACCACTGGAGATAATCTTAGCCCTAAGGTCAAGGTGTTCTTGATCCCTGTTATAGGTAGGTAACCGTTCTATTCTGATCGAATAGAATTAGGGCTTGATGTGAATGTATAACCTTGTGAAAATAACATTGTCTGTATACGATGGACTGGGATAGCCTGAGTGTGATCATGGAACCTCTGAACCAAATCTCCCAATGTCTCATACGTAGCCTCTACTGCTACCTCCCGAGCAGGCTCAGGAATATCCTCTGGCATCACAGGATGCGTAACCCTCTCAACTCTGACCTCAACCGGGCCTCTCACACCTGTCTCTGTCTCATCTCGATCAAGAGCCTCAACTACAACTCTAGCATCAATCCCTCTATCCCTAAAAGCATCTGCGTAAGCAAAACACTCGTCAATCTCTGCCTGAATCTCTGGATCACTATCCTGCTCTAAATGAGGCTCATCACTAACCCTGACAATAGCATCATCCCTCAAACTAATCTATCTAAGATCAACCTCTACATCTGCCAGATAACCAGAATCCTTAACTCTCTTAGGCGATGGTATCATATTAGCACGGACATGAGATAAAGCTCCGGATACAGGTGATAATGCAGGTATAGACGTCGTGGGGGACCTACGTCTCTTGCGAGATGGCCCCGCAGAAGTACTCGGTAAATCTGGTGAAGAATGATCTGACAATGGGTGTCTCGAAGAAGAATCAGATGAAGCATCTGAATGAAAATCTGATGATGCCTCTGATGACAAATCTGAAGAAGAATGATCGGCAGAAAGTCTCACAGCAAGACGATGAGTGGGTAACGGTCCAACCCTCTTCCTCGCAGTCATCGTGTGTACCGGCCTATTAAGATGGTAGTGGTACGGTCGACCATGAGGAATAGGCTGTCCAGGTGATAGAATCATAACCCGACGACGAGGTATGATAGGTGATCTCTGGGTAGAAGTGGTAATCTCAGTGAAAGGCGTATCATAGGTAGGTGATGGTGGTGTATCTGGTGTATCACTGTCTGTGGTGTCATCATCCGATGATAAAAATGGTGAGATAGCTGGTAATGGTGGTATATGGTCTGATGATGGATCCTCTGATGGATCAGACTCTGAATCAGATGCAGGTGAGTAATCAGGAGAAGCTGGTGTATAGTCTGGGGATGGTGGTATAGTAGGTGCTATGATAGGTGTCTCTGTGGGTATCACTGGTGTGTCAGTCTGAGTAGCGGGTGGAGTAATCACTGGTGTGGTGTCAGGAATAGTAGTAGGGATAGTACCGAACAAGATCACTCATCCAGCAGGTGTCCCCACTCCATCCTCTGATGAATCTGAAGAAATCGAGATAACTGAAATAGCATAACTTCAAACAAGAAATAGTTAATATAAATCATCTTTTTATCAACCATGCATGATCAAAATATGAATGGGTGATTATGGGTAAACTGGGATGAATGCAAATAAATGAATATGAATGAGTCATCGAGCACGTCATGATAGGATGAAATAAGGAACACTTAGAAATATTAGGTATACTTAGTATTTAATACGTATGTATTATTTACGTAGCACTTAGTTATGTATACGTACTATGTAAGGTCACATAAGGCACATAATCACGTAGGATCACATACTGGTTATAGTCCAGACCTAGTTTATACTACCTGGTTCTCTATAACCTTGGCTCTTGATACCAAACTGTCACACCCCTAGACGGGGCCTGGACGGAATACGTGTTCGGAGGCGTGACTTTATTGAGCATCTCAAGTACAAAGCATAAAGAACGACCTCTAAGGGTACGTTTTAAAAATAAAACACGTTGCAAACGTTTTAATAATAATAATAATAAGTTTTACATCGATTAAATTTAAAAGATTCAAAGTTAAAATGCGGAAGCTGAAATAAGTTCAACAACGGTATTTAAAGACATAGATAAATCTCTGGTAAACCGGTACAGGCAAATAGACTTCACATAAGTCAATCAACAACATCCATGCTAAGCACCTGAGAAAAACATGCTTAAAACGTCAACATAAAGTTGAGTGAATTCATAGGTTTAGTTCAAACGTTATTATAGTGGACCACAAGATATCAACACGTATGCGACTAGTTGAAATACAGATAACAACTTCACATAAAAAAGGTATTTACGTGCACTAAGCTCATGACATGAAGTAATTACGCATGTTAGAATGAACATTGTTATAAGTTTTTGTGCCCTTCAAGGTGTCCGACCAAAGTAAACAAAACAAGTATGACATGACATATATCCGTTTATCGGGCGCCAGTGGGTAGTGAGCGCTACTCACCCGGATAGGGATAATTAGTCCCAATAGATCTATTTATTCATTCGCGCCTCCTCGACCGGTCCTCCAGTCAAGAGAATTGACAGTTCATGATAGTATCGGGCAGTAGTGGTCTAACAGCTACTTAGGCAACACGGTAAAAAAAGGGAATATCTTACTATAATAGTACTTGTGTCCAGTTTTTAAAAGCAAGCATTGTTTATCACCCCAAGTTATAAAACATTTATTCAAAGCAGTTAAAAAGAGTAGGGGCTATGAACTCACCTTTTAGGGATGTGGATCAAAGGAATCAATCAAGTGAAAATGAATCTCACGGTTCTAGCGAAACCTATCATATAGGTAGTCGTTTAAGTATGATTTGCACAACGAATAACGCTTAACGCAAGAACTGATCATCCGAGCACGAGTAGACACGGCGTATCCCTTTTTAAAACGTACTTTCGAAAGTTATAAGTTTTGACAAGTCTCGACACTTCAAAACATCTTAGAAAATATTTCGTCTTTTAGTGTATTTTGTCTTTTAGTGTATTTCGTCTTTTAGTGTATTTCGTCTTTTAGTACATTTCGTCTTTTAGTGTATTTCGTCTTTTAGTGTATTTCATCCTTTAGTGTATTTCGTCTTTTAGTGTATTTCGTCTTTTAGTGTATTTCGTCCTTTAGTGTATTTCGTCTTTTAGTGTATTTCGTCCTTTAGTGTATTTCGTCTTTTAGTGTATTTCGTCTTTTAGTGTATTTCGTCCTTTAGTGTATTTCGTCTCTTAGTGTATTTCGTCTTTTAGTGTCCCGACACTTCAACGTTGACTCGATAACTAAAAATGTTGACCTAAACTCGACACTTACGTTTTTCTACATTTTATCATAAGTTTGATAAATAAAGGTATATTTTCGACGCTTTTATAAAGTTTACGAAATTTCGGCATGACCTTTCTAAAAATATAGACTTTCCATTTTTTATCAACCTCGACTCGTGAAACTATCTATTTTACAAAGTACATCTTTTATTGACTCGCAAGTATATCCGATATATTTTCGACAACACCTCAAATATCGCAACAAGTCCGTTCTAAACCTAAACCTCTTCGACATTCAACCTACGCTTACAACAAATCCAACATCTACTTAATCTTTTCGCCAACGATATTTAACTCAACATACGATAAATCTTTAAGTAAACGATATAGCCGTAGCAATAGCAATATATATCAACATAGTCATAATGAACTTTTAAATGCAAAAGTACAACTACTTTTTATTTTCTTCCATTTATAAAGAAATATATTAAACTTTGAGACTTGTAGTTTTTATAGAAAACTAGATAATGGTTTTCACAACGATCCGCTTTGTACACCTTGTTCGGGATGATCATACGAATGCAAAAGTATAACTTATTTATGAAAAGTAAAGATGACTTACAACGAAGCACGACGAAAGGTGGATTAGAAATCAAAAACAACCCAAACGTTGTTTCATAAATTACCCGGATGAACTAACAATCAACACGAATAATATATCTTCAAGTGGATGATCAAAAATTAAAAACAAGTAGGTTTGTGTGCTTGGTGTTTCGGCAAAGAGATGAGCAAGAGAGAAAGAAAGAGTAAATGCAAAGTGTATGTGTAAATGAAATGAGAAATGAGATTAAGGGTTTATGTATATACAACAAAAGTCACACACACACCTAGTGTGTGCCGTGGGTTAGGAGGGGACAAGGCACAAGGGGAGCATTTTTATCCTCAAATGGGAGTTTAGCAAGGACATGGTGCAAGCCATTATGTAGGAAGTTAGTTTAAATTGTATCAATTTGAAAAAAGGATCCTAAGTCAAGAGTGTGTGTGTGTCCGGTTAGTATAAGGCAAAAAGGGGGACTAAAAATATTTTTCCCACTTTCTAGGATCACTAGTGCTCTTTTGTGAATTAATTTCCATGGTATAGCATGCACATGCATAGGTATAGATTAACAACGCGTATCACGTAAACAACGAATCGGGTAACGGTAACACGGAAAATTATGAAATTTTAAACATTGCCTTAAAACATAAAAACGTGGCTATTGCCAAAATACTACAACGTTTGGTGTCCCGGTTAGCTCCCGGAGACGATTCTCAGATAATAACGAAACAACTTCCCGGTTAAACGGTAAAGCTAAACGAAACATTTAAAAATTCAAATTACTACACGGAAACGGCTAACTTATTGAACGGAAATTCTTGGGTTGTCACATTCTTTCCCCGTTAAAGAAGCTTTGTCCTCAAAGCTTAGGACGCAACCTCTGCGGCGGGTGCAGAGTTGGTGAAAAGGTGCGGGTATTTCTTTTGCATTTGGTCTTCACGCTCCCAGGTGAACTCAGGACCTCTCTTGGAGTTCCAGCGCACTTTGACAATCGGAATACGACTCTGCTTCAGACGCTTGACCTCACGGTCCATAATCTCGACAGGTTCTTCAATGAAATTCAATTTGTCGTCAACTTGGATCTCATCCAATGGTATAGCAAGTGGTTCATCAGCCATGCATTTCTTCAATTTTGAGACGTGAAACGTACTATGAACTCTACTCAACTTCTCTGGAAGTTCTAGACGATAGGCAACGGTTCCTACTTTGGCAATGATCTTAAAAGGTCCAATGTAACGAGAGTTCAGCTTTCCCTGTTTGCCGAAACGTATCACTCCTTTCCAAGGAGATACTTTTAGCATGACCTTATCTCCTACTTAAAACTTAAGAGGTTTTCGTTTTACATCGACATAGCTCTTTTGACGATCACGGGATATGGCTCTTGATTTGAACTATTCTCTTGGTTGTCTCGTGGATGATCTCTGGGCCAGTGAGTTGACTGTCCCCAACTTCAGCCCAGCAGATGGGTGATCGACACTTGCGCCCATACAACGCCTCAAACGGAGCAGCCTTAATGCTAGTATGGTAACTGTTGTTATACGAAAATTCTACCAACGGTAAGTGTTTATCCCAACCTTTTCCAAAGTCGAGTACACAGGCACGTAACATATCCTCTAACGTTTGAATGGTTCTCTCACTCTGACCATCGGTCTCTGGATGGTAGGTTGTACTCATATCCAATCGAGTACCTAATGCTTTATGTAGAGACTTCCAAAAATGTGAAGTAAATTTTCCATCGCGATCAGAGATGATCGAAACCGGTACTCCATGCTTTGAGACTACTTCCTTCAAGTATTGTCTCGTCAATTTTTCTAACGTGTCATCTTCTCTCATAGGAAAGAAATGAGCAGATTTAGTGAGGCGATCAACGATTACCCAAATCGTGTCTTGCCCAGCCGCTGTCCTTGGCACTTTAGTCACAAAGTCCATTGTTATGTTTCTCCCATTTCCATTGTGGGATCTCTGGTTGAACCAACAAACCAAATGGTTTTTGATATTCTATCTTAACCCTTGCACATGTTAAACACTTGCTGACATAAGTGGCAATCTCTGCTTTCATGTTAGGCCACCAATATAACTTCTTCAAGTCCTGATACATCTTATCCGATCCAGGGTGGATGGAATACTTCAACTTATGCGACTCATGCATAATCAAGGCCCTTAAATCACCAAGAAACAGAATCCAACTTCGATTGTTTAAGCATAACGTTCCGTCAGCGCGAGGTCCTAACTTGTTAATCATGCCACGCAAATCTTCGTTGATGAAGTTCTCTTCCTTTCTGGCTTCCGATTGAGCACTCAAAATCTGCTTAGGAAGGTTTAACCCTATAGTCATAACCAAGGCTCGAACTCGTAGCGGCTTGCTTCTTTCCTTTCGACTCAGGGCATCAGCCACCACGTTCGCCTTTCCTGGATGATATCGAATCTCACAGTCGTAGTCGCTCAACAATTCTAACCAACATCTTTGCCTCATATTCAGTTCCTTCTGGTCGAGTATGTGTTGCAAACTCTTATGATCAGTGAACACAACGCACTTGGTACCGTACAGATAATGTCTCCACATTTTCAGGGCAAACACTACTGCACCAAGCTCTAGGTCGTGTGTGGTATAGTTCTTCTCGTGAACCTTGAGTTGGCGGGATGCGTAAGCTATGACCTTCTCTCTCTGCATCAAAACCGCGCCCAACCCTTTATGCGAAGCATCGCAATATACCACGAAGTTCTCACTTCCCTCTGGTAAAGCCAAAATCGGCGCACTACACAACTTTTGCTTCAACAACTGGAATGCAGCTTCTGCCTTTTCTCCCCATTCGAATTTCACGCTTTTCTGAGTCAACTTCGTCATAGGCCTAGCAATTTTTGAAAATCCTTCGATGAATCGCCGGTAGTAACCAGCTAAACCTAAGAATTAATGAATCTCGGTGGGTATCTTGGGCGACGACCAATCTTTGATTGCCTTAATCTTCGCGGGATCAACGTGAATGCCTTCACTATCAATCACGTGACCAAGAAATTGTACCTTCGACAGCCAAAACTCACACTTTGAGAACTTGGCGTACAATTCTTCCTTCTTCAATAAATTCAAGATCAACTTAAGATGTCCTTCATGCTCCTTTCTGCTTTTGGAGTAGATCAAAATATCATCGATGAATACAATCACGAATCTATCCAGATATGGTTTGCACACCATATTCATCAAGTCCATGAAAACTGCTGGTGCGTTAGTCAAACTAAACGGCATTACTTGGAACTCATAGTGACCATAGCGGGTCCTAAATGCTGTCTTTGAAATGTCTTCCTCACAAACTCTGAGTTGATGATAACCAAATCTCAGGTCGATCTTAGAGTAGACTCTTGACCCTCGCAATTGATCAAACAAATCGTCGATCCTCGGAAGTGGGTATCGGTTCTTCACAGTAAGCTTGTTTAGTTTACGATAGTCGATACACATTCGAAAAGAACCATCTTTCTTCTTGACAAACAAAACTAGTGCTCCCCAAGGTGAGGAATTCGACATTATAAATCCTCTGTTAGAAAGTTCTTGCAACTGAGTAGACAACTCTTGCATTTCGGCTGGTGCTAATTGATACGGTGCTCGTGCTACAGGTGCAGCACCAGGGACTAAGTCGATTTGAAATTCAACTTGTCGAGCAGGCGGTAATCCAGGCAAGTCTTCTGGAAAAACTTCTGGAAATTCCCATACGATTGGTACGTCCTCTCATGTCGCCTCTCCTCCGACATATCCTAGCTTCTTGGACGTAACTTGTTGCTAGATAAAACTGACATCCTTTCGCGATATACTTGGGGTCTTCCGTGCACGATATGATATTCAACTTACTTCCGTGTGTCGGCAGTCTCACCTCAGATTATCAACACCTATTTCCATAAGGAATACGAACAACCTTCTTCGTCACAAAAACGATCAAAGACGTTGGTATTTCGCCAAACCAATCCATACCGATTGATGACGTCAAACTACCAAGCTCTACAGGCATTAGATCCTATGTCGAAGGATGACCTAATAAACACTAACGTGCAGCCTCTAAGAACAATATTTGTTTCTGAAATTCTTCCATCGGCAAGTTCTACGGCATAACTAGTGTCTAAAGTGGTTGGTGTAACATCAAGCAAAGCACTAAAGGTAGTTGACATAAAACTTCTATTGGCACCCGAATCGAATAACATAGAAGCATAGCAGTTATTGAGAAGAAACGTACCCGTGACGACGTTGGAATCAGGGTTTGTTCCTCCTCCACCAATTGACATTAAGCTCTTGCCGTAGTTGTTACTCCAGTATGGTTTCCAGTTCTTATTTCCATTCTTGTTTTGGTCTCGGTTTCCACGGTTTCTGATTCCTCAGCTTAGGACAAATCCCTCCTGAAATGTCATGGTCTTTCCACACTCATAACAAATAATACCCTGCTGATTTCCTAATGGACCTTTGAGCAGTTTGGAGCAATAGCAGCCCGACACGCCATAGTCTGAGGTTTTACCACCTTCTTTACAGTTTCACACCTCATAGGTACAATACCCATCATGGTGCTAACCTCTGCACTTTTGCATAGGGTAGTGGCCCAACATATCCTTTTCTTTTGTTGTTCCCAGCCGTATAAGCTCTGGCCACATTCTGCCCACTAGTATTTTTGTCTCCTTGTTACGGCTGGTTTGGGCCTGTCCACGGGTTATCTTTAGGTTAATCTCCATCCTCCTTTATTTCTTAGCACTCCTTGCAGGCATACCCTGGGACCTTCTTGTCCAATCAACTGGTTAGCAATGCGTTATCATCTAGAGTCTGGCTTGGGAATTCGAAAACAATCACATTCCCTTGATGTTGTCCGGTAAACCTCCTATAATCCTTTCCACTCTGTCTTCTTCATCAGGGGACCTTATAGTACACAACAAAATCAACTCTTGAAAACCTTTTGAGTTGTAGAAGCAGTCAAGTCGTTTATTTCACGGTCAATATTCACAAATTCTTCTCATCTTCTGGAATTTCATTCCTTGGAACAAGTACACTTACTGTCATCACTTCATTAGTTCAACCCCAATTCATGGGCATTATGCTCGCTCTCAACACCAACGGTCGTTATGAGAGTTCCACCAGGTCAAAGCACTGTGGTATGTGCTTAATTACACATACCTTTTTCCATTAAAAACGGACTTAAAAGACCAAAAACAGACAAAAACTGCCAAATATATGTTTGTTTTGCATTGGTGTTATGCGAGGAAACGATATTCAGGGGAAAAGACTGAAAACAATAGCTAAAAACGACAAAACTGGGCACGGAATGGAAATATGTGAGAAAAGATGAACCAAATCGAAGCCAAGAAAAACAATCAAGTCAAAAAGTCAACAGGAAAATTAAACAGTCTAAAGTCAAAGTCAACCCCGTCAAAGTCAAAGTCAAGAGGAAGGAGTCAAAATCAGAAGAAATATAAATTGAGGGGCCCCCCCCAAAAAAATGCAAAATTCCTTTAAGTGTATTAACGAAGAAAAAGACTACATAGGGGGAATTTGCAAATTAATTAAAATACAAGTAGAGGGGGCATAATGCCAAACCACATACTTGTATTACAAAAAGGACTAAGTTTGCAATTAGAGATATAAGGTTGAGGGGGCATTTCTGTCAAACCCTCAACCTTGTATCACCATCAAGGAGGAAGGAAAGGAGATGTGCAATAATACAGTATATCTTTGGGGTACTAAGTTGCCAAACCACCCAAACCTTTCCTGTTTTGTTTTAACACGCATTTTTCCCGCCAACCAAAACCCTAAGAACCCCTCACGTGTTTCCCCCCTCTTTTACCTTTGCACCTTCAACACCTTGGTTTAAACCCTTTTCGTCCCCATCCTCTAACTTTACCCCAGTAATAGAATTGCCTACTTGCATTCCTTTCACCATTTTCAAGACTTCGGACGACTGTGATGACTAGAAAAGAAGCACAAATGATTTGGAGGGCCAAGATTGAGTCTATCATTTCTCTCACACAACTAGCACACCTCTGAATCCCCTCACAGAAGAAGCACACTTGAAGACCCAAGACTTGATCTTTTTGGCTATAAATAGAGCCCTTTGTAAGCCTTTAGGGGCATCTCATCTTTTAGCTTATTTTCAGTCAATTTTAGCTTATTGTAATCCTTTTTAAGTCTTGTAATATCTCTTTCAGTTTAATGAAGTTTTGAAGTTTTTTAAGTTAAAATCCGTTGTTTGTAGATTTCAGTCTTTAAAGTTGTAATTTGTTATAATTGGTTCTACAAGCTTTGTATAATAGCTTAATGTTAGAGTTTTTATAGTATATTAACCAAATATAGAATTAGATATTTAGTTAAAAAAAACAAAAAAAAAGAGAACAAAAATTCCACTCAAAAAAAATACCACAGCTTGAATTTGGGAAGATAAGCCAATTATAAAAGGGCTTATGGACAATACCAGCTTATCTTTGATAAGCTGGAGCTTGTAGACAAAGCTTTTAATAGCTTATTAACCCTTGTTTAGAGCAAAGGGTCTTGTAATTCCTTTTTCTTTCATTTAAACTTACTTTTCTTGCATTTGCTTATATTCAGCTTGTTAGTGCTATCTCCTGTTCCATGAGGTATTATGCTTATTATTGTTGTATAGTGCTTTAATAATTTAGAATATTGTAGTTTAAAATCAATTTTTACATGTTTGCTTTTGAAATTGTCAAATTAGTTTCTAACTGTTCATTTCTTGGTCTGCGTTTTTTAAGTGCTGATTTGTTGTTGCCGCTTTAGTTATTTCTACAACAATATTTAATGTCTATAAGTTATCGGTAGGAGGTCTTGGCTTAAATCAACCATCTCAGCCCTAAAAAGCCTAATTCAGAAGTTAAAGGGGTGTTTGGGTTAAGGACCCAAAGTGGGTCAGTTCAGGTTAAAAAACCTTTTGGGTCAGTTGGCTAACTTTGGCCAGCCTTATTAAGTTAATTTTAAGCTAATTTCAAAAGTTTTTTTAAGTCTAATGGTGATTTTCAAGTTTTTTCTATTATTAAACTCTTACAAACTGTGGTCAAAGAAAACCGTTTTGCAAGGGCTTATTGGGTTAAGGCTTTTTAATCTTGTTTTTGAGACTTGTTTTGGTGATAATTATAGGTTTAAAATGCAGTACTAAAGTCTCTTTCGGTTTCTATTTGTCCAAGAAAAATCTGTCAAAGTCTTGTTCTTGTTAAATTTTCATAGTCAAATCTGTCACTTTTTCAATTTTTGAGTCACTTAAATTAGTTTTTAGCTTTTGAAAATTGGTGCACAAGCTCATTAGGAGCTTGTGTCTATCTGTTTCAGCTTATTTTTTATTTTAAAGTTTATTTGGTGGCTTATTTTTAAACTATCTTTTTGTCCCCTTTTTCCTTTCAAATCTCCCCTGGTGCTAGGCAGTGGTTTTCAAACCACTTATTTTGGCTTATTTGTTAAATTTAGTTTAAGTGAAGTGCATTTTCAGAAAGCTCATAAACTCTTTAATAAGCTTTAGGAAGCTACAGAACCTTTGGGAGGATACCTAGCTAGTCATTTTGACGCCATAAATAGCTAAATTTGTACATTATAGTAATGCAGTGTTTAGGATTTGTAGTTGGAATTGCTTATTGTAGTGTATTAGCTTTAGCTTAGGGTTTAATCTTGTTTTAATATATTCCATTAGATGTTATGTTAATCCATTGTTGCTTTTTTCTTTAATTTTTTTGTGCTTTTTATTTAAGCTGCACATTAAATTTTAAAACTAGCAGGACCTAACTTAAAAAGGTAGTAATGCTAGTTATAAGTCTCATGGTGGCGTATTTTGAGGTGCTTTTGGTGTTTCAAACCCTAAATAAGTGGGTGGCTTATTGAAGCTTATTGGCAATCATCAAGAGCTGTGGGCCCCACTTCGCCTTGAAGTAAAAGAACAGCTTTTGGAGCTTTAAAAGTAATCCCCAAAAGCTTTATACTTTTTTTTTCTTTTGGTTTTGTCTCCCAACTGTTTGCAAAACAGTCTTAAGCCCTTTGGCTTATTCCATTTTTTCTGTGCTTATTTTTTATTTTAAGCTGTTCATTTGGGCTTATCAGGTTGGCCTTAAGCAATTTTGGCCCCATTAGTGTAGTTGTAGCTTATTTGAGCTTATTTAGTTTAAAAATTCTAAGTCTTAGTGTACACTTAGCTTAATAAGCATGATGTCAACTTTTAAGCTCCTTTCTCCAGCTTAATTTATAAGCTTTTGTAAAATGGTAGTTATAAAAATTGCTTATTTATAAGCCCTTTTTAAGTTTGTTAAAAAAGTTTTCAAAAAAAAATTAAAAGGGGAAAGTGGGAAGTCAGGGGTGAGCAAGACCCTCGAAACCCCCGACCATCCCTGCTCTACCCTTTATAAAACACAACACACGACTACCGATGCACCCTTGGGTCTTTCTGTTAGACCTTTGGTGCGCTTTGTATTTAAAGGTGTTTTGCCCATTAAGCTTATATGTATTTGGGCATTATTGTAGGCCTTAATTTGATAGCTGGTCAAGACACTGCTTATTTTTTCTTAGGACCGTCACATTTAAGTATCTTTTTGTAAGAATTTTTCAGATGTTTTATAAATCGTTTGTATTTTTTTATATTTATTTTCGTTTCAAAACTTTAAAAATCATAAAAAATAAAATATATTAATCAGAAAAATACAAATCTTTTTTCTAAAATTTTCTTTTGTCATATATTTTCTAGGAAAAATAGATATATATTAAATATGTAGGGTCGTTTTTATCAAATTTCATTTTAAAGAACGGGATTCGTTTCCCGTTCTTGTCTTGTATTGTATTTTTGGGTTTCAAAGACCTCCGTTTTCCAGTCTAGTTTTTTTTTAAACTTTGTTATTTGTCCAGTTTAAAATCTATTTTAGCTTTTAATTTTGTTCTAGGTTTTAATTTGGCAAATTTAGATTTTTAGCCCGCTCGTTTTTCGTGCCCGTGTTAGGTTTTAGTTATATGCTTTCATTTTTAGGTTTTATTTAATCGTTTTTTTTGCATATTTAACTGTTAGAAATAGAAAACAATCATACTTTGTTATATTCAAACTTCAATCATCAATCGTCATTCGATTTTCCATTTAAGCCTCGTTGGGACAAAAGACCCGGGATCATACTTCGGCTACATATCATATTTTATTTTGGTGAAACTTTTAACCATTCCTTGTGTAAAGGTTAATTGGTTGAGTGGTTGCTTATATTTATATATATATATTTTATATTATATAATTATATATATATATATATATATTATTATATATATATATATTATATATATATATACTATATATATATATTATTGACGAATCAATTTTGGCGCCGATTGCCGGGATGGCTCGAAACCGATTATCGTTACGTTTTTTGACAATTTGTGTATGAATCTGTGGAATATTTTCTTACTATAAAAATATATAAAGTAGAAAAATATCTTTTATTTTCTTTATTTAGTATAAATTATCATATAATTAACAAAAGAAAACCAAAAATTTATAAAATTGGTCCTAAAAAAAGAAAAAAAAAATTCTCATATTGGTTGTATATACCAAAATATAATATTCTCAATTGACATTGGTTTATTATCATTAATACTTCCGGTGAGATTTGTTGGTTCCAAATCGATACAAAAGATTTAAATACTTGCTTTTGTGTCGCTTACGACGTACGGCTCATATTGAAAGGTTAAACAAACTAAATGTGAGTATTAAGGAGGGGTTGTTCCGAGGAAACTACGACCCGAACGGAGAATAATAAGCTTAACGTTATTCTACTACCTCCGCTCACTGTGCATTTATCGTTTGCGAGCTAGCGTGGTAGTGACTTATTTGGTTGAAGTCTGTCATCCCTCATATGTCTGGTAATAATACATTGTGAAATTAAATCATTGAAAACCAACAAAACATTAGTTGTAAATTTTTCTTTTTTATTTCTTATTTTGCTGCATGCGCACTGGCTCAAGCCGTAAGCGTCGACACAAACACGTCCAGACAAACTTCTGTTGAATCACCCAATCTTGAGAAACCAAATAACAATCCTCCCATAGTTACGATGTGATAATCGTACTATGGCGCAATTACTCGAAGCACCCACCGCAGGGTTTCGAGGATCGGATGCGAATCGTTGTTCCCGACAATTACCGCGAACTACTTTGAGATCAAGCATGGTCTACTTAATCTTGTTCAAAAAAAGCAATATTTTTTGGGCACGATAAGAAGACCCACATGCTAACATCAATATTTCAACTAGATCCACCTTCTACGATGAAGTTCCGAACGGTCCGAGTACGTCGGTTATGCTTATCGCTTTTTCCAGTTTCCCTCGAGGGAGCAGCTCCGGATGGGCTTGAAAAAAGAACCCCTCGATCGATTCTTACTTGGGATGATCTTGTGTTTCGATTTTTAATTAACAAATTCTTCCCTTCCCTCTAAAACAACAAAATCTTCAAAATGAAAATCACAAGATTTCAACACAAATTTGATGAAAGATTTTACGAGGCATTGAGACCGATTCATGATCTTTTAGGGGATGCCCGCCTTCATGGGTTCAGAATTGCATCAACTCGGATACATTCATAATGCCCTAAATTCGAATGATAAGAATTCATTGAACTCCGCTGCGGGGTTGGTATCTTTCTGGATAAAAGCCTTGAGTATGTCTAATAAATCATGAGAGCAATTCCAAAGCTCGTCAATCACGAAGCAAGGCCATTGTTTCCAAAGTGAGTACGAGCTCTTCTACCCCAGCAGTTTCATCCGATGTTGCTGAGCTAAAAGATATTGGTTTAAGAGCATTGATTCTCGTAAGAAAAACACCAAACCCGAGGCTCCCGTATAAAGCGGTTTGGAGCAAAGTTGTGTAACTTGTGGGGGAGGTCATTTTACCAAAAATTGGTCAGCCTCCGATGGCAATATTTATCGTGTCAATTATCCAAGAGTATGTGTACAAGCCGCGTATGCGGCAATTTCAACAAGGAAAAATACAGGTTACCCGACATCAAATGAGTGCAATTCAAAATTCGACTCCGGTTTCCTCCCATTCAAGCCATTCCAAGGAAATAATCAAAACAATTTCAATCGGGGAAACAATTACAATCAAAACCGAGGGAACAATTTCAACCAAAGCCAAGTTTACCGTCCCCAGGTTAATCACCCACCATCTTCCAAGCTCCTGTTCCTTCGACACAGGGTTAATTTGTGTCAAAATGATTTTGATAACTTGTCAAGGCTATGATTTGCTAGTTTTGAGGAACATGCAAACCAAGGGCCAAACCTTGCAAAAACCGCGAATGGCCAATTTATACGGACATGCGTTCCAAGTTTGTGAACTCTAATACCTCGCCTCTACTTCATGGTTCGGGAACTCTCCGGGTAACCCATTTACCAACCCGAAGGAAGATTTGAAATGGTATCACCACCCGAAGTGGATCGTGTTGATATCAAGGACCCGCAAATTCTTTACTTATCTTTTTCCCTACAGAAAAGGTGATGATATCGTGATACCGGAGGTTACGAAGGAACTCGATGCAGTCCTTATAATAAGGGAAGCAACCGAAGTAGTTCCAACCTCCAGTTAGTTCAAGTCCAATATCAAAAATCCAATCTCCAAGCCGCCGATGTTGATCCGTTAGTGCTTCGATTGCTAACCAACGAAACATCAATTCCCGTTTCCTTTAAGAAAAAAGTGTGAAAGACGCCGTGAAAAAGCTAACGACCAAATGAGAAAATTCTACGATATCTTTAGAGATTTGAGTTTCGAAATCTAGCTTTACGGGGATGCCTTGACCCTTAATGCCGTAATTTGCCTCGTCTCTAAAAACTTTAAATCGGAACAAAGAGAAGTTGAGTGAATTGGCTGAACCTCCATTGAACGATAATTTGCCATCAGCAAGTCATCGAAACAAGTTACCGAAAAAAAAAAAAACTTGGAGACCTGGCCGATTTCTTATTCCATGTGAATTTTCTTGCGGAATTAATACAGCAACGCCTTGGCCATCTCGGCGCAAGCATTAAATCTCTTATGCCCATACTTTGTCTGGAAAGATCTCTCTCTTCCCGAACCACCTACTTGCATGATGTAGAGCTAGCAGACCATTCAATCACTGAACCAATCGGTATTGCTAAAGAGGTCCGTTTAATGGTGGGAAAGTTCCAGTTTCGTTTCTAGCAGATTTGTGGGGGTCGTATTGAATTTTGAGCCAAGACTCACCGAGTACCTTATTCTCGAGAGAAGGTTCTTTAAAGATAGTCGGCATTTGATTAGATTGTTTTTACGCAGGCGAATAACCCTTCGTGTTGGCCAAAGAGGCCATTCCACTTTCAGTTGGACAAACTTCGAGATACAACGGCTAATTACAATCATATTACGATGAACCGAATTGACGTCATTGATATTGCCATGTGGAAGGAATAACTCGCAAGAAGTTCTAGGTTTTTTGATTCTAGTTGCATACGGTAATCCTTCTCGGATTACAATCCAATATGTTTCAATTCTTCTCCAAACATAACTCCCTTCGAGGGATAGTGAATTTTTCCCCTCTCGATGAAGCAACGCTTTTATTAGCTGTCAATAACGAGCCTTTTTTACGAGAAATTGAATGCTCTTTCTATGATCCGGAGGGGAACTTCTTATTCTGTGACTAGCACTTTCATAGGTGAACCGTTACCTCTCTTCCCGAATTCTAGATTATTCACCCGAAATCCGGGAAGATAACTTAAAGTTGTTGAAGTTAAAATGTTAAATCATCATTTGATTAAGCCCTCCGAGGTTGAACTCAGGACTGGCCACCTCATTTAGAAGACGCATTTTTGGAAGGCGACGACAAGGTTGCCCGATCATATTGCATAAGACTTTAAGGATGAGGAAAAGCAGCTCTTATCAAGGTTCTAATAGTCACCATCAAAGCGAGCCATCGCTTGGAAAACTTTCCTATATTAAAGGTTGTTGATCCGAGTTTTGTACTCACAAATCCCTTATGGAAGCGGACTACGAACACAACCAGTTCAGAGTCAAAGACGGGTAACCAAAGATCCGACGATGTCATCAAAAAAGAGGTTGAAAAACTTCTTGACGTCGGATTAATTTATCCGATCTTTGACAGTCCATAGGTAAGCCCGATACACTGTGTACCAAAGAAGGGTGGCATAACCGTCATCAAGAATGATGATAATGATTTGATACCAACTCGATTGGTCATGGGGTGGAGAGTGTGCATTGACTATAGAAAGTTGAATGAGGCCACCCGAAAAGACCATTTCCATTGCCCTAATGGATTCAAATGCTCGGAAAGACTGCGGGAAACCAATTACTATTGTTTCCTCGATGGCTTCTCGGGTTATTTTCTGATTCCTATTGACCCGAAGGATCAGGGAAAATAACATTCACTTGCCATACGAGGAACGTTTTGCCTATGCAGCATGCTCGTTTAGGCTATGCAATGCACCAGGTACGTTTCAACGATATATGATGGCAATCTTCCATGACATAATCGAAAAAATAATGGAAGTGTTCATGGATGACTTCTCAGTCTTTGGAGATTCTTTCTCTACATGCCTATCCCATTTGGAAAAAATGTTAAAGCGGTGTGAAGACACCAATTAGTCCCTAAATTAGGAGAAAAGCTATTTTATGTTTATAAAGAAGGCATTTGTTCTGGACATAAAATTTCTAAGTCAGAATTGAGTGTTCGAATCGTGCTAAAGTTGAAGTTATAGCCAAGCTCCCTCACCCGACTACTGTCAAAGGTGTCCGTAGTTTTCTTGGGCATGCCAGTTTTTACCGACGTTTCATACAAGACTTTTCAAAAATTGCCCGTCCAATGACCCACTTGCTTGAAAAAGAGACTCCATTTTTCTTCTCAAAAGAGTGTATCGAATCCTTTAATACACTTAAAAGAAAATTGACCGAGGCTCTAATTTTGATTGCTCCCGACTGGGACTTGCCCTTCGAACTAATGTGTGATGCAACTGACTTTGCAATTGGGGCAGTCCTAGGGTAACAAAAAAACTAAGCATTTCCAACCAAATTCACTATGCCAGGCAAGACATTGACCGAAGCTCAAGCAACTACACTACGACTGCGAAAAAGCATTACTTTGCCGTTGTGTACGCTTTTGAGGATAATTTCCGGTCATATCTCATTTTGTCCAAAAGCTTAGTTGTTCACAGGACTTATTTCTGCTATAAAGTTCTCTTTGGCTAAAAAGGATGCTAAGGCAATAGACTGATGCGGGTGGATCCTTTTCTCCAATGGAATTCGACTGTTGAGATCCGGGACAAAAGTAGGAGCAGAGAAATCTCGCCTGCCGATGACCATCTCTCCAGACTTGAGACCATCACCAAAAATGAGTTCGAGAACAAGGGATATATCACGGAAAAAAACTTTCCACTCGAAAGCTCTTGATCGGTTCTCTTCGTGATGAATATTAACCATGGTTTGTCCGACTTTGCAAACTACCATGCGGGGAACTTCATTGTCAAGGAATGTCGACCGCAGAAAAAACAAGTTTTTTCAAAGATGTCAAACCATTATTTCTGGGAGGACCCTTTCTATTCAAGATCTGTGCTTGACCAAGTAATTAGGCGTTGCGTTTCGGGGCAAGAAGCTTTTGACTTCTCAAAGCTATGCCACAGTAGACCACCAGATCAAGTACCATACTCCCTCTTCCTATAAAGACTCTTCATTTTATGGGGGATGCGGGATACTCGGTGCCAATTACACCGCTAAAAAGATGTTCGATTCAGGTTCTATTGGCCCTCCGATTCTACAAGGATGCCCAATTGACTTTGTAAACCGATGTGACATTTGTCAAACGTCAAGGCAAAAATTTCACAACATCTGATGTGATGCTGCAAAACTCGATTAAGTTTGCGAAATCTTTTGACATTTTGGGGCATTGATTTTATTGGGGCTATTCTCTCTTCAAGAGGGAACAAATATATACTCATGGCAGTCGATTACCTATCAAAATGGGTTGAAGCAAAAGCGCTCCCCACCAATGATGCCCGAGTTGTTTCTAAATTTCTTAAATCTCTCTTCTCCAGATTTGGTGCCCCTCGTGCAATCATAAGTGATCGCTGGATACCCAATTTTTGCCATATGACCAGTTTTCAAATAGTCATGCTTAAATATGGAGTCCACATCATCTCTCCACCGCGTCATTCCCACAAACAAAGTGGGGCATGTTGAGGTATCCAATCGTGGTTTTGAAAAGGAAGAATTTCTGAAAGGAACCGTGGGCCAAAACGTTGCCTCTTGAATCGGACAAACCTGGTAGGCATGACGCTCTCTGGGCCTTCCGTATAGCTACAAAACACCCATCGGATGCACCTTGTACAAGCTGTATATGAAGGCATGTCATCTACGATTGATGTTGGGAGCACAAAGCTTACCGTAGGCCCCTTATGCGTACAAACTTTGATATCAAAACCGCGGGTGATCACAGAAAAGTTTAGCTCAACGAACTTAATGAACTTCGTGATCATGCCTACGAAAACTCTTTGATCTATAAAGAAAAAACAAAGAGACTCCATGACTCCAAGATCAAAAACCGCATTTTCAACGTCGATGATCGAGTCCTCCTCTTTAACTCTGGATTGAAGATTATTTCGGGCAAGCTTTAAGACGCCGGCTGGAGTGGACATTCCCTGTACCCATAGTTTTTCTCCATATGGCATGTCGAGTTATCCCAAAATCTGGGCAAAACTTCAAGTGGAATGTCATCGTTTGAACTACTACTTTGGAGGGGCATACCAACTGTAGGGTGTCCGGATCTCCAAACGTTCCCCATGGACCAATAAATTCGGGGAATCGGGTCAAGCATAACGACCTTAAACAAGCGCTTCGTGGGAGGCACCCCATGCTTATCAGTAGTAGTATGTAGTAATAAGTGTTTTTGTGTGAGGAGGCTTACATCTTCCATTACCCGTGTTTTGTCCGTGTTTTGTGTTGTATGTCCAGGATTTCTCGATTGTGAACGAGCACTCTCATGCCTCTCAGTTTTATCTTTCATTCACAAGAGTTTCACATCCTCAGCTTCATTTTGGGAATCCAATATCCAAATCTAATCGACTAACGTTTTATCTTTTGGCACACTTAATAAACGGCCTTAGATTTACGTAGGTACCCCTTTTAAAACATCGAGGACGATGTTTAGTTCTAGTATGGGGGGGGGGGAATCTTCGATTTGATTTTGCCTGCAGCCGTTGTTATCACGTAATCCCGTTTTTACCACCAAAACTTTCGCAAAAATACCAAAAAAATGAAAAAATTTAAAAATTTTCAAAAATAAAATAAGTGTTTTGTCACAGTTTTGACTTTCCCAATGGGTAGAATGAGAATAAATTTTGACTCGATCGGGCGTGTTGAGCCCTAGCTTTGTTCCTTAACCATTTAATAAACGAAAGTTTATTAGGCTAAGCATTCGCGGATCCTTTTATTAGGGATTTTAAATTTGCGAAGAACGGAAAATGATAGTGTTATTTACAAGTAGGATGCTAAGCAAGGATTATTTGGATATCTTAAAAGCATATAGATGTAACTTGTCGCTTTTTCTCCTGGATGCTCTTAACCTGACTAATAAACGTGCTTAATTTTGATTTAACTTTAAACCGACGTTTTCTAAAAAGAAGCTCTTTCGGAAATGAAAATATTCATCTTAGTTCAGCTTTATACTTGAGTTTCTAAAAACGAACTTTTCTCTATTACGGAAAATATGTTGCAAAATAAAAAAAATATATAGAAGAAAAATGGAAAATAAAATAAATAATAAAAAAATAAATTACAAACTGTGGGCTGATAAAGGTTTACTGCATCTTGCCGGCTCACAAACGATGTTGCAGTCTTCAAAACAAAGCCCATAGTGAGATAATAAATGCCAAAGTGCATCTGTAAGTGTTAGGAACCGTCATAAGACTAAGTCACTACATCTTGTCGGAGGCGTGGCCGATGTTGTAGTCATGTAAATGATGACGGTATTATAGTATAGTATATAGCAATAAATGAAAATTTAATGGTTAAGATTTCTTTTTCTAAACTCAAGTATAATTTTGAACTAAGAATAACTTGCTTTAAGACTTCAAAAGTTGTTGGTTGCCGTCGGTAGATTATTTCGATTAAGTATTCTCCGTGGGGTGTCAAAAACCTGGGCACTTAGCTGATGAGGCTGGGACATTCCGAGAAGAAAGGTCGCTACATGGAATAATCACACCAATGAGATCATTAAATTTTTGATGTTTGCGTGCTTTGAGTAGTATTATTTATTTAGCGGTAAATCTAAGAAATTCGGCCTAAAAGGGTGGAGTATCCCGCTATTACATTGCGAACATTCTCCTGTGGGGTCTCAACCTGATAACCTAAGTCGAACTCGGCTGGGATCTATCGAGAATATGCTGGTTGGTGGGTGATCTAGTCTTTTCCCCAGATTTCTTCAGAAATATCGTTATGCACATAAACTATACTACTTTCTAAAATTGTCGATCTAAATTTAACTTAAAATTAAGCACAATCACTCTAATTGAATAATTGTTGGGAGCAAAAAGTTGACAAGTCATAGTTATAAGTAGTGTTAGCATCTTTACTTGTACTTAACGGTGATTTCGTTTTTACGCTTAGCTTGGGACTAGTGAAAAATCGGGGACGATGAATTTATCCTTTTTGGACATCCATAGACTATTCTATGAGGCGCTTCTCATTCTATGATCCCAGTGTTGATAAAATAAAGGAAGTCAAACAGGTAGTTAAGAAAAGAAAAAGGAAAAATACAAAAATATTAGGGATAGTTAGTGTACATATAAAAAATGGTGAAAACGGGACTTGTCGAAGCTATTGATTCTTTAGTTCCCCTTGACGAACACTTAGCTACTTTTCGAGGTTATTAGTCGAGGGGGATTGAGATTCTTGGTTTCTTAAGTGTTTACTTCATAACATTGCGTGAGGACACGACAATATCTTAGTATGGGGGATTTAATATGTGCTTAATTACACATATTTTATACCTAATAAAACGAGCCTAAATGACCAAAAACAGACAAAAATTGCCACATATATGTTTGTTTTGCATTGGTATTGTGCAGGAAACGGATATTCAAGAAAAGGACAAAAACAAAGCAAAAACGAACAAAACCGAGCACGGGAATGAAAAGAGCGTGAGCAAAAGTCAAATCGAAGCCAAATTGGACAAAACCGAGCACGGATTTGGAAAGAGCGCGAAAAACTGAAGCCGAAGGCATATATATCTTATTGGGCCAACCCGCACCCGAGCTATTGGGCCGGGTCAGCCCATAAGTATTTATTTACTTACTAAATAAGCCCAAAATTCAAATAAGTCAAACTGGCCCAATGAAAAGTCAAAGCCCAAAGTCAGTTAGCCCACAAGGACCATGCGTGTCATAGATATATATGAATATAAGGGGCAAAAGCCACACCCCTAAACTTATATCTAGCTAGGACGTGTGATGCAATAGAAAGAGACAACATAAGGGGCCTTTGTTGACATACTCCTAAACTTATCCCCTGCTAAACCAAAAACCTTTTCCCGTCACTTTTCTTATTCACGGGTCTCATTCCTCCCTCTTACCCTGCATCACCAATTACACAATGGATCAAACCTTAACCCCACTCCACTTAAATCCCCCATCACATGATGTAGAGCCACCTTGGCAATCCATGGCTCAATTTGGGCGCCAAAGATAATTGGATGGCTAAGATTTATGGAGTGGAATCCAAAGCAATTTCTAGGGCTGCGATGAAGACTCTGAAACCTCTCATACAGAAAACACAACAAACACACTCAAGAGAAATTGAACCAGCATATATAATGAAGCATGAAGACAGAGATGAGAAGCTAGTTTTTAGTTTTTTTTAATGTTTAAATGTCTTTTCAATATTGTATTTTTACTTTAAAAACTTTGTAATGATCTGTTGGTTAATGAAATTTTAAAGTTTATGCTAAAAAATTTGGTTACTGTTCATTTGTTCTAATCAATTTAAGTGTTTTAATCTTGATAAAAGTTGTTATTTTGTGCTCATATGTTTTTAAACTAACCTGTTAACTCACTTTGTAAGCTTAAATTCCATTTTTCATAAGTTAAAATGGTTTAAAAGAAGATAAGGGGGTGTTTGGTTCAAGGTTGCAAATGAGTAGAAAAGTAGTTTTTAAATCTAGTTTAATAGTAGTGTAATTTTAATTTACGTTTTGCTTATTTATCAGCTTAATTGTCTTTTATAAACGTTTTAATTTCACTTTTCAGTTGTAAGTTTTCCAAAGTTTAATAAAAGTTCAAGTTCTTTTAATTTCCTGTGTTAAAAATAAGGTTACTGTTCTATTACTTATGTATGTAAGGTTTTGAGCTAAAAGGGTGGTAAGCTATTTTTGGATGGCTTAAGGGTGTTAACAAGCTACTAGAAAGGTTTTTTTTGAGCTTTTGTATATGTCTGCTTAAGCACAGGACCATGGTTAGTCTACTTTTTCTTTTATAGCTTAAAGTTCCATCTGAGCTTATTCACCTACTTAACTACTTATGTCTGCTGAAAGGTGCTTATCCAGTCTTATCATAGTATAATTTATCTAGCTTATAGTTTAAAATAGCTAAATTTGAGTTTGCATTCAATCTGTCCAATTTTTAGCTAAATTAGCTTAATAATGCAGCTTATCCTAGAGTGCTTATTTTTCTCTTGCTTATTAGTTTTTGTAAAATAATATCCTTAATGTGTTTTTATAAAATTTCATAACTTAATTAAACTTTGACTTTAAAATTTAGAATTTTTCCTTATTTTAAGGCGTGTTTGGGTTAAGGGCAGAAATGGGTCAAACCTGGTTTAAAAAGCAAATGGGTTACCAAGTCATGTTTTAAAAGCCATTTAATCATCAATACAAGGTCATTTGTTAGTTTTCAAAAGTCTAAAACCAATTTGCCAAGTTTTTTTTTGCTCTTACTGTCTTAAACTGTCCAAATCTGACAGTTTGCATAAGTTTTTTTCATGCAATAGTATAGTTTTATGTTAGCATGCACTAACCCATTGCAAAATGGGTTAAATCTGTCATTATTTTTTGTTAAGTGTGAAAAAGGAACGACCAGCCCTTTTGATAAGCTTTTTCTAGGCTTATCAGTGTTTCAAAACCAATTTGAAAAGCACTTTTGCGAAGCTTTTAGCCATTCTTTAAAATGGTAAAAGCCACAAGCTTAATAAAATGCCATTCTTCGGGGGACCCTCACCTAACTTCCTACTTTACTTCATTTAATAGTCATTTAAAGAAACAATTCCTTCCCACGATGAAATCCTCTTCATCCTCCGACCCTCCTATCACACGACTACCACCTCTAAAAAAAATCATAATCCATCCCCCCATTACACTATCACTACACAACCCACCTCTACGCCCAATCTACTCTCCCAGCCTTCTAATCTTTCTCTTATCTCCCACTTCCCGATTCGCCAACTCCAGTCCTGCAAGTTCGCGCTCACTCTGTGTCCTCTCTAGAATAACGAAAAGAACCTCCCAGAAACCTACCCACTCCTCTCTATCCCCAACCCTACTCTCATACCACGTATCATATACACAGTCGCCCTCCAGCTTGGAGTGGCCTCTCTTTGATTTGTTCGGTTTCCTCCGAGGGCTTGAACAAGTTGAGTTAGCAGATTCGGCAATGCGGCGTTAAGTTGTCGGGTTACTTCATCTGCTGTTTCATTAGGAGGATTAGTGTTGTCGGCAGAGCTGCTACGTGTGTTTCTTCCCGCCATAATTCTACAATTTAACACAAAATTTCACTTTGTCAGAAACTTGACAAACCGTACCTTCAAACAGTTCATATATATTCACAAAAATATAGTTAAAGAGTGAACATGCTTAAAAAAAATTCAACACAGTTAGGGTTGAATATAGCACCTTTGAACGAAGTGTTTAAATGAATAATCAAGCATAGATAGATGTACCATACCAATGTAAGTCAATCATGTTTAGTATTTAACCAAAATTTAGTGGTATACATATTCAGATGACAAGCAAGTTTTATATATAAGAAATATTTGTATTTTCTCTCACAATTAAATAATATTAAATAAACATGGTTTTCAGATTTTTTTTTAAATATATGTATTAAATTGGTTGCCAATAAAATTGATTAATAGATAATTATTTAAATTAAGCATTGTAAAAGTTTACCGTTTTGTTTGTTATATAAGTAAAATTTGAATAATCAGATAACATTTTACAAAAATCTTTTCAAAAGATAATGATAACATTATAAATCAAAATTTGACACTTGATCTACACAACTGATTCCAAAAATTCATTGTATCATAATAGAGAAACATTTAGTAATCTGAAAGAGCGTAAAATTAACTGTGCGGGCAAAGTACACTAGTACACCCTCATTGGTGTATCTGCCAACAACTAATCCGGAAAGGGGTTTTGTAGGATAGGGATAAACGCCCACATTTCTGCTTTCAACCCTAATTTCTCTATAGTCACGTTGTATCCATGTCGTTTGAGTATCCATCAAATCATCCAAGCCTCGCCTATCCTCGAGTGAATTCTTTATCTGCTGCTCGCCTTGAGTTCTTACTCAAAATATATCAACGAGTCCTTCTTGAGTTCTTATTGCAGGGTAAAGGTACGAAAAGTATTTAGGTGAACGTCGCGAGTCAATCGCGAAATCATTAGCGCGCGAAGACGATCTATGGGACATATTGTGACTATAACGGTGTTCTTAATAACAAGGTGTCTAGGGACAGTGTGACAACAGTAACCGATGTGAAAGCAAGCTCATAACATAAATGGACCAATCAACATAAGCATGATGTACTGAAATCAAATAGTGGACATCTAAAAGTAAATGATGTACGATGCACATAATTCCTAGTATGCTTTTCAGTGACTAAAGTGGAAAGTCATTTTTTTTACTTGTTTAAAATAATGACTATACCCAGTGTTGCATGATACTCCCTGAATTAGACATAGTTGATCAAGTTATGTCTAATTTAGGTCTAATGATGCAACCACTCGGACTAGTCGACTCGTTTCATGTTCGGTGTTTTTAGAAAAAGAAAATCATTTTGGTTATAGTTCGGATTTTCATTTTTGAAAACCGGCGTTCTCTATAACCTTAGGCTCTGATTACCAATCTGTCACACCCCACCAAGGCGGAAACGCGAGGTGTAACATATCAATAAACATCACACAAGGTGATAGATAAAAACACCATACATGATTTAATAAAAGTAAAGTTATCTGAATTACAACATCTTCAAGAACAAATTTAAAAGTACATGAAACATCATAAGTTGTTTATATCCGAACATGGATATTCAAAAGACAAGGTTCTTGCAATTATGTAGACGTCTTGACAATAACAGAAATACATGGCTCTAAGTTTCCACCTTAGGAACGTCACCTGAAAAGCATGATAAAACGGTCAACTATCAAAATAGTTGGTGAGCTCTCAAGATTATATACACAAAATGTAGTTTTATAAAAAGAGTAGATGTCTGATAAAAGTTTGCCAACTCAATGGCAAGTTATCAAAAATAGTTGTCCAAACCAAAATCAATTTCCAAACAAGTTGAGAGTCCAAAACAAATCAATGTATATGTATGCTATAATGGTTATGTGAGGCACTACTTAAACGTATTCAGCCTAACCGTTCCAACATCCATTCAAGTTCTAGTTGTATAGTGTGGCACAAACACTTAGTACTATGCACCCTTGTGCGGGGAGTGAGGAGGGGCTAATCTCCTAATAGCGCTATCCATAAGTACTAACGTCTCAATCCCGTTGATGGGGAAAATGAGTTAAAAGTAGTGGCAGGTTCCAAGCATACAACAACATACATGTTAAGTTCAAGGTTCCAAGTTCAACACGCTTCCAAATTCAACAAGTTCAAATCAAGTTCCATACGTTCAAACAAGTTCAAGTTTAATTATGCATAAAAGATTTATTACTTTAAAGTAAGAGTATAAAAACGACATATCATGCTTTCTACCCTAAAACTTTTAAAACATGTAAGAAAAGGGGGATGTGAGAAACTCACCAAAATGAAGATACCAAGATGAAAGTAACGAAGAAAAGCGGCGATGACAAATCTCAACCGCGACCTATTAATAATAATAATATATTATTAATATTCAATTATGTAAAATATGCAACTCATTGCAATTACGTTATATGCATGTCAATTCGTACATTAGGAATCTATGAGACTACACTTCGCTTTTTAATTTCCATTGGTTATCCATTTTTAGAATATTATGTCATTTTACTAGCAACTAGTTATCGCTTAACGACTTGCCAGACGACCTCAACACTTGCTTATACTCCATCTCCAGGTTCCTATGTATATTGACTTACTACTATGTTTTCCCCAAAGATTCTAAGCAAGTTTTACCTTTCGTAACTACTAGCACACTATAACTAGTTTAAAACAGGCCTGCAGAAAGTTATCAAAAGTTTGGCAACAACAGGCACATACAGGAGGTCACACACATCATGTAAAATCTCCAGTTTAAGTTTCGTCCAAAAATATTAAGTTTTGATCCGCCTGCACACAACATCTTTACAAACGAAATTCTGGACAGCCAACACAGTTTTAGCACTTAATCTTGTACAAAGGTTTTGACTAACTTTTACACCTTGAAAATCGACGAGGCCTAGTTCGTTGGAAAGTAGACTCGAAGTAGATAACTTTAGGGTCCTGAAAACCTAGAAAAGCTTTTGAAACGACCACGTTATGACATTCGAAAGTTGACTCAAATTCGGATATAAAAACTGTCATTTTCTTGAAAATTGCCCAAACCATTTCCTAACTAAATTCGGCCATAACTTTTTTGTTTTTAAGAGTTAGAAGCTATAATTTATACCGAAACGATCGTTAGAACGACCTCTACAATTTTATTCACTAAAATCTCAGATTACAACACATAAAATCACGCCCAAACTAACCTAAACTTTCTGGTCTAATTGAGGGTTATAAAACCCTAACAAATCTTTAATTTTTCTTACCAAATTCACATTCCACAATCTCAAACTAACCTATAAATTCCACTAAACCTAATTGATTACCCACAACATTCATAATCCAACAATTCTCTTTTTCACAAGTTTTTCATGGATTCCTAATTGACCAAAATTAACATGCATGTATATATATAAGTATAATCAAAACAAAATAGGAAGGATATAACTCACAATGCAAATCAAAAGAGATAGAAGATTAAACACACTAAACCCTTGTGGGTTTAGTGTTTGGCCGAACACTAGGAGCACCCAAACGACCCCGAAAACTAGTTTTTATTCTACCAAATTTCGTACACAATCTTCTTGGTCAACCCTTATTACATCAATTACACTTAATTTGATCAAAACCCTTGCAATCAAAAATCAATAAAAGATCAAGAACTTCTTAAATCTTGATGCATGGTGGTTTTTAATTGAAAAGGATAATGGAGGTTTAGTTTATGAATGATTTTAGGTTGAATGGAAACTACTTGGTAGAGTTTTGGTGATGATGGTGTTTGTTCTTGGTGTTGGGTCGTCGAACGGAGAAGAAAGGGAAGGGCATACCGAATTTTTTCTACTGTTATGATGTTATAATGGGATGAAATCTATTTATATAAAAAGAAAATTCTAGGATGTATCGAAATAAAATAAAAAAAACATTATAAGGGGTGTTTGGTTGGGCTTATAACCGGCCACCTCATATGAGGTGGGATTGGTTGGGCTATTTTACTTGGTTAATCTTGTAATACTTGATTCCTCGGCCCATTTACTAGTCTAGCTCGTTATTTGTTATAAAAACAAAAAATTTAACGCGGTTTCAGCCAAACGCGAATAAAAAGTGAAAAATAATTAAAATAAATTAAATGAGCTCTCATGGCTAAAATATGACATTTGTTGATTTCTTGATCGATAAAACGGATAAATATCCAAAGCTCGACTCGCGAATATTTAAAACGACAATTTTTACTAAATCAGCTAAAAATAATAAAATAATTTCTATAAAATCAGGAAATAGAATTTATAAGTTCGGAATAAATAGCGACAAGAATACGAGTTGCATCAAAACCAAGCGTTAATTGCTAAGAGAAATGTAACCACATAAAAGTGACTCTATAATTAATTAAGAGAGTCAAATATCATACGTTTGCTTTCAGTTACTGACCTCAAAATTGACGGATGTCACATGGAAGTATCTCCTCAGCCTCCTTGTGGCGTGCACTAACGCTAAAACTAGTTTTTCCATTGAATTGTAGTTGATTTATGGGGTTTGCAAGGCACGACTGACGAAATAAACTGGTACTTGCCGTGAGTCCCTTTCCGTCAAAAGGACCGCGCTTACTGCTTCCCTGGCTGCGCAGAGATACATTATCAGCTCCTCTTTGGGTTTTGGTGCGGTTACCATTGGCAGCTCCGCTATACATTTTTTTCATGTTTTGGAATGCCCTTTCCGCTTCTGGTGTCCACTGGAAGTCACTCTTTTTTACACACCTTTTGAGGGTTTTGAAGAAGGGAAGTGACTTTTCTGCGGATTTGGATAAGAACCTGTTTAAGCTCGCCAGCTTTCCGTTTAGGCTTTGAGCTTCTTTCAATGTTTGGGGTGATTGTAGCTTCATCACCGCTTCCGCTTTTTGTGGACAGACTTTGATTCCTTGCATGTTGACTACATGGCCTAGGAACGCTCCTTCCGCACCAAACGTGCATTTTTTAGGATTGAGCTTCATGTTTATCCTTCTCAGGTTATGGAATGTTTCTTCGGCGTCTCTAAGTATTTCACGTTTTGTGTGGCTCTTTATTACCAGGTCGTCTACGTATACTTCCAGGTTCTCGCCAATCTATTTTACCAATGCCTTATCTACGAGTCACTGGTATGTTGCTCCAGCGTTCTTGAGGCCGAACGACATCTTTGTATAACAGAAAACTCCTTGGTTAGTGTGGAAAGCCATTTTTTCCTCGTCTTCCTCTGTCATCTGTATTTGGTGGTATCCCTTGTTGGCATCTAAGAAACACTTGAAAGGATATCCGTAGAGAGATTCGACTTTTCACTCGATTTTCAGAAGTGGATAACAGTCTTTTGGGCATGACTTGTTTAAATCTGTGAAGTCCACACACATCCTCCAGCTTCCATCATGTTTCTTTACCATGATTGGGTTTGAGAGCCAGTCGTGGTAGTGTACTTCCCTCATGATTTCGGCTTCCATTAACTTTGTAACTTCCTCCTGGATTGCTTTGTTCATTTTCAATGCTTGCCCCCTTCTTTTTTGCCTTATGGGTTGGCATCCTTCGCGGATGTTCAAGCGGTGTTCCGCTATGGATCTTGAAACACTGGTCATATTTGTCAGCTTCCAGGCTCTTCTATCTGCTTCCTGAGATGGATGCATTCGTCTGTGCTGTGACCCTTATCCCCGTGAAACTCGCAGAACTTGTTCTTGTTCCTGTTTTCTGTTGGGCCTGTCATAGGCGGCGGTGCTTTGAACTTTACAGTTTCCATTGCCAGGATTTATTTTGGTCTTTTTGTGCGGGGTGTGAAACGGTCTTGATGCCTACTCGATTTATGTTGGCTTTTGAAATCGGGTCTTTTATCAAAATTTGGTCTGTGGCTAGTTTCATGGTGCTTCCATGCCGGTGGTACTTTTTTCTTTGATTGGTTGGCAGCGGCTACCTCTCCCCTTAGGAAAGCTGTTGTTACATTCATCATTTCATCCACGGACTTTGGAATGTTGTTATTTAGTTTTTTAATTAAGTCTGGGTTAGTGATACCGTGCATGAATCCTGATATCCTCATGCATTATGGTGCTCCGCTGACATGCATGCTCTCTGCCTTGAATCTTTCCATGAAGGCTTCCGTTGGCTCTCCTTCCCTTTGCTTGATATGATGGATTTCCACAAGATCTTTTATGTACTTCTTTTGTTGCGAGTAGTTCCCTAGGAATGCTTTTCATAACATTTCATAATTGTCGATGGATTCTGGTGGGAGTTTGTCGAACCAGACTCTGGCGGAGCCAATGAGCGTGGAGTTGAACATGTGACACCAGGTGGGCATTGCCCACGGCTATATTTTTGCCGCTGCTTGGAAGATATTTAGGTGACCATCTGGGTCCCTCGTGCCGTCATATTTTTTTTATGTTGACCGACATACGGGTCCTTTTGGGGAGTTCAAAATTCCGAATCCTTGCCGTAAACGGATCAGTTTCCTCACACAACCAAGGTTGGGACAAATCATCTTCATAGCTTGACCTATGCTTCTTGGAATTTCAGTGCCCTCCCTAATCGTGATCATTTTCTGAGTGGTACCATTCTTCGTCCTGAGTGCGTGGCCTGCGGCTTGCGTAGTCAGTGGCATCCCATTCTTCTTCAATTTCATGTTGATGTTCACTAGAGCACGTGACGTAGCTTCGAATGAGCTCCCTAGCGTCTTTTTTCCTTCGGCTGTGGTTTTTTGCTGACCTGTTGGTACAGATGATAAGTGAATAAACCTTTTTTCTACTCGCGTGCCCTGTGTGAACGGAGCTACCGACCGGCCTCATCGTAGTGGATGCATCTGTTTCTTCTCCCATCCCAGTGAAGACATCTTTGTCTCTAGGGCCTAGCCTGGTGAACATTGTGGCGCTCACTGGGCTTCTTCGGCGGGTTGGTTTATCTCTTTCATGCTTTAGTCTAGAAAATGCGCTCGCGGTTCGCCAGGAGCGCGTCCCTCTTGACGTGGTGACCAGACTTTGTCTCCTTCTTTTGGGCCTCTTCTTTCTGTCGCATGATTCTAACTTTGAGAATTGGGTTTGCGAGTTTTGATGGGAGCTTTCGCCGTAAGTTAGGCGCGTTTGTATGCCCTGAAGTTTTTCTTGGTGAACTTTTTCTGCCATGATTGGCAGGATCTGATTGTAGTGTTTTTCACAAGTTTCCCGAAGCTTGTCCGTGGGGAGACACTCAGAATTACTACCGGGTGTTTGCTTACTCCCTTTGCCGGCTCTGTTCCGGACTATGGAATTAGCTGAGGTTTGGGCTTGATTTGCCGATTGACTCATTTTTTTTGAGATTTTTAGGACGGAGTTGTGTTTGGTCCCACGGATGGCGCCAACTTGTTACTATAAAATTTGTATTGTATGGCTAGAAGAGAGTAACGTGCTTACAACGGGACTATAAGCTCGTTGTTTGATACAATAATTGTACTAAGTGAATGCAATTGAGGGCTTCCTGCTAAGAAAGATAGCACCGTTGGCCTTATCGTGGGAGGGGGTCCCGCGATTAAGCTCGGGTGTAAGGGTAAGTATTGGCTATAAGTAGTATGTGTGTAATGATAGCAGAAGTCATACCGTTAGAAGTGTTTGGACGACTTATTATATAGGCGAGTGTCGCTGTCAGATGCATGGGTCACGGGGCAGGGTTCACCATATTACCCAGTGGATAATAGGGTTGTTGTTGTGAGGTCAACGTCGGTGATGTCGTTGCCTTTTTGTAGGGTAGTTGCTTAGGTTATCATTATCATCGTTTGTTATCCCTATTAGGGACGTTGATAGGGATGGAAATGGGTCGGGTTTGGGTCAGGTTTTAGTGAACCCGTACCCGTACCCGTTTATAATTTCCAAACCCGTATCCGCCCCAATACCCGATGGATACCCGGTTAGTATTATCCATCGGTTTTTCGAGTTTACCCGCGGGTTTTGGTTATCCGTAATTGAATATTCGTTGGACATGAACAATGTAAGAAAAATATGATTTCGTTTATGGACGATGTAAAATATATGCCTAAGTATGAAGTGCGAAAATGATTAAATGATCAATACACAGTTACACTCTCATTACTATTATAATGATTTCAAGTTAAATAATTATGTATACAAGTTTAATGGATAATTAAATGAATTAAATAAACAAACAATTAATGCATTAAAGATAAAATAAAAAAGATAAAAGAAGAACCTTGAGACATAAACTCCGAAGATGAAAGAACTGATACGAGAATTGAAGAGTCAGGCGTGACTAATTGTTTGTAATTACCAAGATATTGTTGATAAAAATAACTTTTAGAATACGAGTAGTCAAATATTTTGTACAAGGCTAGGAACCCAAATTGGCCTTATATAAAAATGGCAATAAAACCAGGTACATATTCGGGTAAACGGGTACGGGTATGGATACGGGTAAACGGGGCGGGTATTACCAGAACCCGCAACCGAACTCGTACCCGAGAAAAAAAAAGAATATTTCTACCCGAACCCGTATCCAAACCCGCCAACCCGTCCCCGAACCCGACCCAACCAGTTCGGGTTTCGATTTTCCCCATCGGTTTCGGGTGCTTTTGCCATCCCTAGACGTTGACGTTCTTCCTCGGTGTCCCATGCTCTGCCTCTTACTCTTTTTGGTTTGGTCACGGGTGACCATTTGTCGTTTAGCGGTACGTGATCGCGGGCTGTGGAGCTCGCGCTCCTTGCCGCTGTGTGTGGATTATGATCCTTGTGGGGCTGCGGGGCTCAAGCTCCTTGCGGCCGTGTGCCAATTATACTTCTTACGAAGCGGTCGCTGCTTGGCCATTTTGGATCCTTTCGGGTGTTGGGGTTAAGCCCATTGCTTACTGTGTGGCCCGGGCTTGCGGCCCGGTTGACACTATACCTCATTAGCACATTTATTAACTTCAATGTTGTAACGATGTTTCTTGTTCGGTAATGCTATTGGCTAATGTGAATATTATATAATAGTATGTGCAAGCTATTAAAAAGAATTTTTTATACAAAAGGTGCAATTGAAGCACATGTGGTCATAAACTATAATTTTATAAGCCAAGATTATTGTAGTAATTAGCATGACCGGTTAGACCATCCCGCGTCAATGATGATGTGAAAAATATGAAAGAACCATGAGTTTCTTTAAGGATGATTTTTATTATAGTTCTCGATAGAAGTTACTTCATTCCTTAAAATTTTAGAAAAGATGAAAATGGCATGTATGTAGGCCTATACATGTGCCATGTGGATCATTTTGAGTTTTAAAATCGATGCATCGTCAAAATGATCACCAAAGACGCAATTAAAGTTGGCGTGATTAATGCTCAACTTATAAAATACGAGCACGGTTTTTCAAATAAAATTATTGAGAATGGGGATGAATACTTTCAAGTATCGGGCGATTATTGGAATAAGTGTTAAACTTTATGAAGCCCGTGTTCATACGCGAATTGCTTTTGTTGAAACGTTTATAAAACGTCTTCAATTGATTGCAAAGCCAATAATTATGAGAACAAAACTTTTAGTTTATGGGGCATGTTATAACATATGAATTCGCATCTTGTCAACAATTTATAATAAATCATCCCCGTTATAATGGTTTTTGGTCACAAACCATATAGTTCCCATGTAAGATATTGTAAATGTGCGATATATATCATAGTAAATCCACCACAATGCACAAAATTAGATGTTGATATTGATAATTCATTTAGGGGGAGAATGAGCAGCGAGGAATTTGGAATGAATTAAAATAATATAAATGTTGATCCTCACAATAATGAATATGAACTTGAAGTTCAAGGGACAATTTATATTTCAAATCTAGTAATTGCCAGACAAGTTAAGTAACCTAATTGAAGTGACTAAGATTATATATACGCTGCTAATGCTCCAATTACAATGTTTGTCCCAGTAGTAAGAACCATAAAATGGTAGTGAGTCTGTGACACGTATGCAACATGATAAACTAATCGATTCTAATTAAAATCCTCGAATGAATAGATAAAATGGAGCAAGAAAGTTAAGATGGTCGAATCGAGGTAATAAAGACCGCATAATACTCAAAGAGACACTAGACATGAAGGTAATTAATAAACCCCGAGTACGTGAAAAACTATAAGATCTCAATAAATGATATAATGCAATGTCTAGCGGAATGTGGAATCGAAAAGTAATGAATCGACGTCGATAGTATTATTATATAAGATAATGGTCATGGTAATGATTATGTAAATAAATAAATAACGCTATAATTATGGTGAGTATTATGGAAGCATACATGCGGGAAGTGAAAATGTTTAAATGAGTGGCCAAAAGATGTAAAGACGCAAAGAAATAATGAAAGATTGAAGTCTATTGTGACGAGACATGGTTATAAGAAGACATATTCTCATGTGGTGGATCAAATAATGCATTAATATTTTATAAGTCTGGTAATATAATAAGTAATCGATATGCGTCTTAAAGATAAATGAATAGATCTCATGTGATAATGTATGAAGCATGCTAGTGAATTTTAATGCTTAAGCGTATAAGAAAGTTCTCAAGAACACTACTTGATTGTATTGAATTAAATATGTTTTGGACATATGTGTTATAATCACATTGGTGTGTAGTATTGTCCCAAATAAAGAATTTTGCCTATGATACTTCATAAAGAGATATAGATTTGGATATGTTTTAAGTTTCATAAAATATGATTTTTTGATTGTAAAATTGATTGAATGCATAGAAATTGAATTTGAAACAAGACACAGTTTATCTTAGTTACGAAATTAACATCTTAAGGATGGAATCTATGTGCATCATTAAAGACAAAGTTATATCTTTATATGGATAAACAACTTTCATGTTTATGATGTTGGAAAGACTCCCTTGATTTATAAAGATGATCATCACAATATCGATTTAGATATGTCATACTAAAATGTGTATGAACCATTAAATTTTCGCAAGTGGTCATACATGGTGTTGGTAATGAATAACTTGTAAAGTTCGATAATATACTTGAATGAGATGTATGACGTATGGATATGCGAACAACATGTGTAGAGAATATTTATTCACTTGATTCTATCAAGACACTTTAATGTGCATTTCAATGACTAAATGAGCTTAAGTGATGTGATCATCAGGGGGAGAGAACATACGCGTTGCACTCTTTTTTCTTGACCATGTTTTGTCCCCACAGAGTTTTTTGGCAAGGTTTTTAATGAGGCAACATCCCCGAGCGTATAAAGGATATATGTACTCTTTTTCCTTCACTAGATTTTTGTCCCACAGGGTTTTATCTAGTAAGGTTTTAACGAGGCATATTCCTCAAATAGACATCCAAGGGGGAGTGTTATGGATTAATAAGGAATGGATGTCCATATATTTTATTATTGGTAGTTATCTTATTAGAATTATATCTTGTGGAATACTTCATCTGGTATCTATATATACATACCTCCATTGTGAGATGAATAATACAATTCTCTATTCTCTCTATCTTGTTACTCCATCCGTCTCATTTTTATTGTCCACGTTTTCTTTTTGGGATGTCCCAATTTAATTGTCCACTACTAAAAATAGATAGGGAAGTTTGATCAAGTTTACTATATTACCCTTGTTTGAAATTAATATTACAAACTTTAAAGAAGACTTTAATTAATTAACTAAGGGTAAAACTGTTATTCTGTCAAAAAGTAAGAAAGAGAAAGCAGTAATAAATGCACTTTTCTTAAACTGTGTGTTTTTTGTCGGGTGACAATAATTTTGGGACGGAGGGAGTATTATTTATTGTTTTTTACTTTATTGTTTCACAACAACTTTTACTTTTTATAAAAAAAATTGTGTATCTCACAAACCGTTAATCGTTGCGCGAAATGGATCATACAATCACGACGAAAATTAATTCTCATTTTACAAAAGGACACTTCTATATACTTTCGACGATTTTTTTTTGAGTTTTTCTTGTGAGCATTGAAAATGATTTTTTCTTGTTCTGATGAAAAAACTGAACGGCTACCATTAATTAATTGGATTTTTAGAAAATTTGCCATCTTGTAGATCTCAACTCATGGGTTAAATTCGTATAATATCAACGTACATTTTCAAATTTCCAAATATCACTGATGAACCTTAAAAACTATCAATACCTTACAAACTTTGCATTTTATGTGTTAGATGAAAAATGTAATACAAGATAGTAATGTAATACAAGATAGTAATAATTATGTGACAACTCGTATTTTGTTCAAATAATAAAGTTCGATTTAGCAGACTCATATGTCTCAACTCTAACTAACCCTAGACTCTTAATAAACAAACACCTTAACTTGAAACAACATCGACAATTCCCAACCATCCAAGTCATTAGCTTTCGCGTGCAACTTTTACGTACATCAACACATAAAATAGCACTATCTAACTTCACCGATCTTTCATTCATATCATATCATATCATACACATCGAGTTCAAATCATATCATGAGCACTCATCTATGTTAGCTCATTTAGCTTAAGTACACGCCATACAATAACATATTATTTCACATTCGCCCGTGTACGTATTTTCTCGTGCCAGTTTCATCATTAGCTAGTAATTGTATTTATATAAATACACAAGTATACAGTTGACATTGACAATCAACATATGATATTGCTAAATAGAATCAAAAGTTCACTTTCAACCGATAACTACCAATGTAAAGACCAAATCCGGCTGTCTCAACCCCATTGATTTGTCCAAACCTATTCTTCTAGTGCCATTTGCTTCTTAGTTTACATCGAGATTTAGTCTTTGCTTGTGTCTCCATATCTCATAATAATATATGTTGCCACCCTAACCTTGTGTTATAAATCAAACGTGTGCGCTAGCACGTACACAGAGAGAAATACACAATGGATGACTACCCAATGCTCACCAAGCTAGACTCGGCATGCTCTGATCTCAAATTGCTCCTAAAATCATCTACAAATTTGCAGACGGACCTTACAAAAGTTGGTGAAAACTATGGTTCACTACAAGAAAGTTTAAATGTGGCCTCAAGACGGTTAGCTCCTCTTCAATCACTCTCCATTGCCTCAAAAGCACTTGAGACAAGAATCAACCGTGCGGTTTCACCAGCGTTAGTCCTCATTGATGGGTTCAGAATATCTGAGTCTTTGCAAAGAAAACTTGTCGACCTTTCTACTAAACTATCGGTTACAAAGTCTGAAAATAGGAGGCTAAGGTTGTTGATCAAGTATGTTGATTGTGTTGATAAGTTGAACATTGCAATAAATTTGATTAGCCAAGAGGGTGGGCCTGCGATCCAACGGTTGCAAGAGGTGGTGGAGTTTCTGAGTAGGACTAAGGCAACGGACCAGTTTAGGACGCATCGGTTAAGAGAGACTTTGGTTACTTTAAATGCGTTATATGAAACGGAGGTTGATTCTATGAAGTTTGATGGCTTGCTTGATGAGGCATTACTGAATTTGCAGGATGAGTATGAAGGGATTTTGCAGCGGTTGAAGCATCATGGTATCGCAGTGAAGGTGGAAGACGGTGATGATGATGGTGGAGTGGCGGCAGAGGGGGCAGACTTGGGGACAGAGATGGAGGTTGAAGCTCTTAGACGGATTTCAGAGACGCTTACTGCTAACGATTGTTTGGATATATGTATTGACATCTTTGTCAAGGTAATTCTTACGTGCTTTGCTTTTCAACAACTGTGAACATTTTACTTATTTTTAATTATAAATGCATCCCTTTTAGTTCACCATGTCACTGGAATCGACACTAGTTAAAAGATAAAAAGTTTAGAACTTTGGGACAATATAGTGTTTCGATCAACAACTCATCTTGTTTTGACCCATACAAGAATTACTTATTTCTAACCAAAAACTGATACCCGGCTCGCCCGATACACTTTTGCCCCTTCTAATTTAAAATTTAGTACTAAAATGTTCTTTCATCGGCAGGTGAGATACAAGAGAGCAGCAAAAGCACTAATGAGACTAAACCCAGATTACCTAAGGACATACAAACCCGAAGAAATAGACGAGATGGAATGGGAAAGTTTAGAGACATCCATAAGCTTATGGATCCAACACTTTGAGCTAGCAGTTCGAACAGTTTTTGTATCAGAAAAGGGTCTATGCAACCATGTCCTAGGAAACATTATGGAAGGAGTGATCTGGCAAGAATGTTTTGTGAAAATCGCTGACAAAATTATGGCAGTATTCTTCCGGTTCGGTGAAGGCGTTGCCCGAAGTAACAAAGAGCCACAAAAGCTCTTTAAACTATTGGACATGTTCAATTCATTGGAAAATCTCAAGACCGAGGTTTCAGACATTTTTGAAGGGGAAGCTGGAGCCGATATATGTTCTCGGTTTCGAGAATTGGAAAAGCTTCTTGTTCATGCTTCAACTAAAGTGTACTGGGAATTCGGGCTTCAAATTGAAGGTAACCAAGATGGGTTACCTCCTCCGCAAGACGGGTCAGTTCCTAAATTAGTCCGATATGCCATTAACTACCTTAAATACCTTACAACCGATAACTACAGTGAGCCGATGACTCAAGTGCTAAAAACCGAACAGATATGGAAAAATGGAATTTTATCGGTTCCTGAAACAGATGAAAGTTTGCTAAGGGAGGCGATTTCGAATGTAATGGAAGCTTTACAAAGGAATATCGAGTCTAAAAGATCAGGTTACAAGGATAAAGTTCTTTACCATGTTTTTACCATGAACACTTATTGGTATATTTACATGAGGACTAGGAACACCGAGGTTGGGAAACTACTGGGTGAGAATTATATGAGGAAAAACTATAAAGTTGTGGCGGAAGAAGCGGCTTACTTGTATGAGAAGCAAGCATGGGGTGGGTTAGTGAGATTGCTTGACAAAGAAGAAATAGATGGAACTAAAGAAGGTGGAACTGGAGCTGCTGCAAAGGGTAAGATCGAGGCGTTTTTAAAGGGATTTGAAGAGATTGCACAGAGGCATAAAACTAAATACAGTATTCCTGAAGATGATTTGAGAGAGCAGATAAAAGAGGCAACTATTAAGCTTATTGTGCCAGTTTATCGGGAATTTTTGGATGAGTTTTCACATGTTTTATCAGTGAAAGCGTACTCGTCTCCTGAATCTATTGAGGGGTTGTTGGGTCAGATTTTCTCTGAAAATGGTCGGAATTTGTCGACGGGTTCAAGACGGCGGGAGATTAAGGAACGGAATGAAGGGAGAAATTCCGTATCGAGTGATATTGACCAGATGCCAGGACGGACTTCGGTTAGTAGTCGTTTCCAGCGGAACCGATCAAGTACCAGTGATCTTTCCTAAAACTAGTTCTGTCACAATTTGTGTTGGTGTATGGCTTCCGAAATTTGTTCCTTCATACATGGTAAAAATGGAAGTTCTGTGTTAGTAGATTAAGCAGTGAGTATGTTTTATATCTAGTGGGTCGAACAGAAAAAATAGTTAGCTTAAAGGAATGGGTCAAAAGTTTCCACAAGTGTATTTCAATTATTGAAAAACCAAAGACTAATTTTGAAATACTATTTCTGTGATGATATTTGGTAGGAAAATGAAATTAATCGAAGTGCTTACTTACTTAATATATTCTAATGTTATCAACTCCCTAGTTCAATGCTCATTAACATAGGGGCAAACTTAGTGTCATCAGTCTTTCTGTGGAACATTAGAAAACTTTGCACCGGCAGCCTGTTTTTATGATTTCCAAGCCTTTTTCATCTTATTACCGAGATACCTGATTCCATGAACAGCTCCAACAGTTATGAAACCAGCAACTGCTTGTCTTGCACTTGAAGTCATAACTCTTCGCCGCAAAACCTTTTGCATGCATGCTGCAGCCTCTTCCCGTGATCTAATAATGATTCCACTATTTTGACCTGCAATGACAAGGCTAGCTGTTACAACTGTCATATAGCAGATTTGCATATTGGATTCTGTTATTTCTGTGAAAGGTCAAACAAGAGTGCTTACCTGCTTTTGTCTCTAGTATGCCCGTCCCCATTCGGTTTCTGACAGACTCAGGAAGGGAAGAAACAATGGAGGTTGTTGCAGATAAGCTACACTCCTGGCATTAACAAGATAGATGTATACGTTTAGATATTTGACAAATAGTTAAACATAGGGAGCATAAAACTTTCCCAAGAGCCATTTTTCTTTCCTCGGAAATTCTAAGACGGATATACGTCAAGCTATACATCAAAAGTATAAAAGAAAAGAAGGAAGTGATCATTTATAGAAGGATATTTTTATTGTATTGGTAAATTATAACATATAATACTGTAACAAGACACGGGTGCTAATTTTCGCAGTAAACAATGGTGGTAGTATTCAGGACAGTATAAAACTATAAATCAATTCACCAAATCGTATCAAGTATTAACCTTATTTATAAGTTTTTTCAAGGATATTATTAAGAGAATAGAAAAACCTGGGATATATTCATTTGATGATCACTGGACGAGGAGAGTTTCAAGAGTTGCTTGTTTGCAAACTCTTCCACTAGCGGATTATACATATTTCTGAACAATTCAAATTGACCATCTACTATCTTCTTCACCTACGGCAGAAACCCAAAAGTATAATAAAATGATTTAAAAAAACTTAAAAATGTAATACTTTCCTAAACCTTACCTTATTTTTATCTTCTGCAAAAAGCATGCGCAAATCGCCCATATATGAGAGGCTACATATTTTTGCATATAGTTCCCTCTGCATAAGAATGAATGTAAATGGTATCTCAATGTGATATTACCCAAGTTAATAATGATAAACATTGCAAACCTCTGTGAACTTCGATGGCAAAAGCAAAAGTGCAGCAGAGGAGGCAGCCCTCAAATTAGCTAAGTTGACATTTTGTATGTCCATTTTGTCTACGATTATACGAACCTGAAATAGGGAATTTAAAAGATACTGTTCAGCAGGAGGCATTTAACGTGTATATGAGAGAATATAGGTCATAGCTCAGAGACATACAGGTTTTTGCAATCGACCACTAAGGTAAAAACTTTCCCAGTTCAGCATGTCTCGAGTTAAGTTATCCGTTTGTACAACACCATACTTGTACATCTGACACGTGTTTTTCAAAGTTATATCAGGTTGAAGGCACAATAGGAAATAAATTTGAAAATTAATGAAGAATAATTATAATAAAAGTTAGGTGAGTGTCACAAGCCGTGAGAGCACAGCCTTATACACCCGAAAGAAAATTGTAACGAGAGATCATTAAACGTGACCCATTGCAGAAAATTACCTTGTTGTTCCAAGAGACAAATGGGTTAAAGTGTACACCAACGCCAATGTTATCTGCTACTTTAGTGATCTAAAACCCAACAAAATTCATGTTAGTAATAAGTAAAATCTTTACTGAAGACGAGGAAGAGGAGAGTAGAGGTGGAAACTTCGACCCATTTACTTACAAATGGGTTAGTTTGAATTGCATTCTATCTCAAACAGATCGTTACTTACAAATGGGTTAGTTTGAATTGCATTCTATCTCAAACAGATCGAACGGGTTACATTAAAAATTTAGTCAAAAGGGAACGAGTTAAAATTTTTAAAGTTTGAACTGGTTGCAAGTTGTCAAAGTCTATGTTTGATGCATACAACCTTACCTAGATCGTTTAATTAAAAAAAATTAATTTCTCGTAAAGCATTCTTTTTTATATTATAATTAATGCATTATTTATTTATAAATAAAACTATAAAAATAAACAAAAGTGTATGCGGGTCTAGATAACCAAATCCCACTTTTTTCGACCTATACTGAAAAAATGATCCATTTCAACCCGAGCCTGTTTTATTCTGTTATCCAACCCACCCGACAAGCAAGAGATGGAATGGAGGTAGAAGGTAAGAGTAAGAACCAATTTTTCTCCACCAAGAGACGCCATCCATGAAGCATAGTGATGTCGGTTCTTTTTTAGATTCTGGGTTATATAAAGAGAGGAGAAGGACAACAACCATCAAACACTGGACTTATGTCTTGTAACTCAGCTAAAGTTGGAAGCGACTAGGAGCAACATACCTCAGAATGCCATTGCTGAGGATTTGATACACCAAGAATATAATCTTCCATTGATGACTATAATACCAAAAGCAACATAAATGAAGAGTTGGCTAGAATAATGGAACAACCCAACTTATAGAACAATTATTACAAATTTTAGAGTTTACTATAAGAACAGATACCTTGTCATTATTATTAGGATGGAGACTTGAACCATATACACAGCAAAAGTCTACCGGGGGTAAAATTTTCAGCAAACTACCAAGACCAGTTCTAGTTTCCATTGCTGCTTACTGTTAAAAAGTAGAATTAGTACATCAAACCAGTGAGGGCAAAATACAAAATAACAGTATGCCTTTTAAATTATTAAAATGTGATACCTAAAACAAATATATGGAATTCAAAAAAGGTGCATGCTAGCTGATATTTGTATTAAACTAGCTTAAATCAACAAGTAACAACTACAGATATAACCCTATCAAACAATAAAGTTAACCTAGAACCGCCACAACAGCAGTTCATTGCCATCCGGAAGTAAAATAACAACGGACGAATGGTTTGTAATAAAGGAACTACTGCCAAATAAACCAACAATTCAAGAAAGCTCCAACTAAAGTCATCATTAAATGAACTCATCAGTTATCAAATTAAAAACTAAACAGCTTGATAGGGTTATACTAATGTCGGTATCACTCTTTAAAAAGAAATGGAAAAAAAATAAAAGGCTCTAAGCAGATTCTACCGCCTTCTTTACCTACTTCCATCTCAACTGTCTAATTCCAAATGCATTCAACTCAATAATTAACGGACCAAAAGCTATGCGTAAAATGTGATCACTGACTAAACTTTCCTATTCCATGGAATATAAACTTAATAAATTTCAAAATTAGCATTAAGTAAACTCTGTGCAGAAAAGGAATCAGTACTAAAAACTCAATCTAAAGCTATAAACAAGGGAATACTACAGAGAACTGCCATAAACTGATAAACAGGAGCATACACTAGCTTTAACGGCTCAACATTGCTTTTTTATTTATCTTCCACTATTACTGATCAACTTTCAGTTATAGAGATAGGTTGATCAACTTCTGAGAGGCCGATCTCTCTCACAATAACGATATCAAATCATTAAACCATTCATAGAATTTAGCATAAAAATGATGACAACCCTAATGCCCAACTTATTATATAAGATACCCTAATTCTTGTTCTCCAAGAATAGTACATTCCAATTATAACTATGTCTCTAATCTTTAACTAAATCCCTACTTGCCTAATAAGTAAAATAATTAATTAACAATAAAATACCATGGTAACAACAGATCCGAATTATATCCTGCTACTTACAATCGCTTCCCAAAAATCTAAAGCTATCAAGTATATATAGCAACACCAGACACTACACATGCACACAATGCTGTTCGTGTACTACTTGGTAATCCAAAAACAAGTAACAATTGCTTATTTAGTTTTGGGCTTATGTTTCATAAGCTCACTTTTTATCGCTTATTTTGAAGCTTTTCGGCTTATATAAGCTTATTATAACATAAGAAACCTATATAAGCCGAAAAGATTCAAAATAAGCCACACAAAAGTGAGTTATGAAACATAAGTGCAAAATTAAATAAGCCATAAGCCGAAGCAAACACCAAAACATCACAGCATAAAAGCTAAAAAAATATTCAAAAATTTCATCCTAAAATCCAAATATCTTAAAGGGTTCACAATGCGGTCACAAAACGGGCTTGCAGGGGGCACAAGTACAAGTTAGTACTGATTGAGGCAGTTTATCAAACAGTTGGTGTGCAATGTTGATATTGTATAATATGTATAGTCAGGGGCGGATCTACCTCGTGCATACCCTGCGTAAATATTTAGTAGTGTAAAAAAATTTGTTTTTTTATCAGAAGTAACAACAAAATAAAGAAAAAAAGAAGAAGAAGAAGTACTCATGGTTGTTTTGAAAATGGCAGCGGCAGAGACGCAGAGTTATAATGAAGAAGGAGGAGATAGTGAGGCTTTGACTGGCCTAAGTCAAATTAAGATAGTATGTGTTTAAGTGGCCCAATAATGAAAGTCAACCTTTAATTTTTTCTACTTTGGGGTTGTGTCCACCAAGGCCCAAAACCATTTCTTTAAGCACAACTACTTATTACAGTCTTACACAATACTATAATACACATACTTAATTTTTTTCTTCTTTTTGTTTATGTGAAGCTATATTATAATCTAAAAAAAATGTGCTTTCATAATTTCATTTACAACCAAAAGTTAAGATTGAAACATAGAATTTAGAAATTGTGTTTTCCTTATAATCTTATCCAAACAACACCAATGACGTCCAAAGTTTAATTAAAGCACTCTATTTCAATTAAAACTCCACGCCTAATAACTTAAACTTTTGACAAACCAAATCATCTTTAATATATACGATTCAAAAAACGAAACAATGACGCCTAACCCAATTTTCCAAAAACCCGACCCAAAAAAAACGTACCCATAAAATTTTTTTTTTTTTTGAATAACTCTTGCTAAAAAATATGCATACCTTACTTCAAAATTCTGGATCCGCCATTATGTATAGTCACAAGAACGTTTCATTAAAAGATAATAAATTGTGTGTAATGAAACCATAATGTTGGATATGATGAATGTAGGATCATCGTACCTTTAAGAAAATTCAAGAATAAAAAGACAATCAAAGTGTATATTATTATAGCTATTGGATTTCGCGTGGGAAATTCTAATTTTGATATGGGCGAATTTTCATTTTCGGTCCTTTATTTAAAATGTCATGTCATAATTAGTCCTTCGAGGTCTGTTTGGAATTATATGTTGTTGTCGAGGGTTGACTATTCATTGAGTCTTTAAAGCAATAACTCGATGATTGCCCTCCCGCGCCGTTTTGATATTAAGGCTGCCCACAGCGGTAGCTCGTGAGAGCAGCATGGTCACGCATCACCCCACTGCATTGGGGGTGGCTCACGCGTAATGTAGGAAAAAAAACCATTGATGAGCTCCTTGCTTTGCTACTTGTTTTTTGTGCAAAAGTAGGTCCCTCCCACTCACTAAAAGATGCTTTTAATAAGTAAATAAATAAAAAGCTAACTTTAAATTTATTTTACCTATGAATACTCTTATAACTCATTATTTTTATACAAAATTCAAAATTAATCTCACACAACTCAAACAAAATAGTTATCATTCATCATTATCAAAATGAATTCTGAAGTAATAATGTACACAGACTCATCGGAAGAAGAAGAAGAAGAAGTTACTAATCGGGACATGAATTTTTTAGCAGAGCGTTGTCGTTTAATAAGAATACACGACAAGCAAATCGGCCGAGGATAAGCATCATAAGTCGAGATCGTTATGGTGCTCATAAGCGTTTAGCCGCCGCCTATTTTAGTCCATATCCGATGTTTTCGAAAGAACGTGTCCAAGAGAGGTTCTGAATGAGTCGAATGTTATTCACAAGGATAGTTGAAGAAGTAACTCTTCATTTTACCTACTTTTGTGATAATATTGACTATACCGAAAGAGAAAGGCATTTCCCTGTTGATGAAGTGCATCTCCGTAATTCGTCAATTGACATACGACACCGTTTTTTACGCCCTTGATGAATATTTGCAAATGGGCGAAGCAACTGGCCGTGTTGCTCTTGAAAATTTTTATACGTCTGTTATGCAAATTTTTGGACCAGAGTATTTTTGAAAACCTACTATCACTGATAGGAGTGCCAATTGGGTCGGGTTGGTCCAGGTCAATTCGGGTCGGGTCAAGAATAAAGATAACATACCCGAACCCGACCTTATTTAAACTCGGGTTAGTCGGGTTCGGATCAATTCGGGTTCGGGTCAACCCGAACATGAGTAAAATAGTCATAAAGTTGCCTATTTGTTCTAATATATATATATATAACTATAATTTGAAACGCTCTCTTCCTCCAAGATTTTCGGATCTGATTTCTTTCACCAGAATTTTGCGGGGTAGGGGAAATCACCATGGTAAAACCGACTAAACACACCGATTCTAATGGATGGACATGGATCTTTCGCAACAACAAAACAACTTCCTCTAAACCCATAGGTAACCCGTTTCATAGGGACGTGGACAAGGTTGTGACTTCTTTGTATGTATCAACCTTCCCTGATTCGCACTGTTGTACATTTCCAAAGACCTAATCAAAACAAAGCTGACATCAATCATTACTCTCGTGTACCCCAGACAAACCCTAACCCTAATATTATTCACGCCAACTCCAACCTCAACCCTAATCCAAACAACTTCTCTCTTAATCCAAATGACCTTCATTCTGATAAGCATTCTTTTGCGTCTATCGTGCATGGTAAACCTATAACAACAAAAGAATTCTCCTCCACTGATAAAACACACGTTGTATCACTTATTGAATAGGACTTGATCGGTAGTGACGATTCATCTAGAGTTCTTTTGGTTAAACTTAAAGATTTGGATACAGCTAGTAACATGTATGTGATCTGTAAGAATGAGGGATTCATGAATCTCAAAATACACCATGTTGGGGGATATTGGATTTGGATCCAATTTATAACCACCGATGCTTGTGAAACTTTCAGGTTGAATGCCATTATGATCAATATTTCTTCTTCGATCAAAACTGTTTCGCCTTCTTTTAAAGTCGATGAACGTTTGGTTTGGATCGAGATAAGTGGTCTACCACTTTGCGCCTGGGGTTCTAACGCTTTTAAAAAAGTTGCAAGCTTGTTTGGGAAATTCTTGTTTTTTGAGGTTGAGCAATCTACCTCTATGAGTATGGGTAGGATATGCATCTCTACCAAACTACAACAGATTATGTCAGAAAAGGTGAAGGTGGAAATTTATGGAGAAATCTTCGAAACCCTAGTTCATGAAATTGGTACTTGGAGCATAAACATTGTTAACGAATCAGACACGTTATCTACAGGAGATGAGAACAAAGTTGATAAGGACGTGACCTCTTCTGATGCTAGCTCAGTTGATGGAATGGAAGATGTTATAAAGAAATTGCACACTGGTATAGAAGACGAAGAACCTAATATCAGATCACCTAAAGCAAATGTTGAAGTTTCATCAGTTGCTAAAGAGCCAAATGCATCCGACCTAAGTTGTCCACCAGGTTTCAAATACATGAAAAGGGATTCCACGCATAGATGTTCCACCTCTTTTGCTAAACGACGAAACAAAGACATTAAAGGTATCTCCTTTTTTCACGAACTCTCTCGGTTAATCAAAGTTGGAGGTTCATTAGGTCTCGATGTTAGAGGCTGTCATAAATCTTTAAACCACATGATCAATGGAATAGGGGCTCACATTGTCGACAAATGAATGTGTTATCCATTGACATATGTGGCTCGAAGAAAAGGAGGAAACTCGTTTGGGTTAAGGATTTGTGTTTTAAACACAATATTCATTTTTTGGGAATTCAAGAATCAAAGATGACTAGATTAGAACTTTTTCGGCTCAAATCCATGTGGGGGAATTATACCTTCAATTATGCTTGCAGCATGGCTCGCGGTAGATCGGGAGGTCTTATATCCATGTGAGACCCAAACAACTTCGTAAAAGAAGAGAGTTGGTGCGATGACACGTTTATAATTGTTAAAGGTAGATGGAAAAACACGGTTGGCGATTGTTATATGGTCAACAATTACGGTCCTTAAGATCCCTTGGCTAAATCCATGTTATGGAACAGAAATAACAAAGTTTAAGCTCTGATACCAATTTTTGAGAATCGTTTAAGCTCCTAGGATCAAAAATAACAAAGTATATAGATACGTAGCGGAATTTAAATAAAGAACAATGTTATTTTCACAAGGTTTACATTCATACAAGCCCTAATTCTATATGATCAGTATAGAACAGTTACCTAACTATAACAGGATCAAAGAAACCTTTGATCTTAGAGCTAAACCACACTAGACGTCTTCATCTTTTCTTGTGCACACACAATCACACGCATAACACACACACAAACAATGTCTAGGGATCTCTTTATATATAGAGAGTCCATAAGACTTACAAAGGAATCTTAATTGTATTAGGAAACTAAATCTTCCTAATCTTTGATCTTTATCTTTTAAGGAGATCTTTTAGAATCCTCCATCTTTTGTAGAATTCCATATTGTGGATTTAGATCCTTGTTGTTTCATTCTTTTGTTCTTTTGTATCATTGTTTTTGTATCATCAAATCAATAAATCCCAACAATCTTCCCCTATTTGATGATGACAAAACAAACAATAATCTGATCTTCACCTTGAGCACATGAACATCTTCAAATCTGATCTTCCATGAATGAAACAAACTTCCCCTTAACTTAAGATTTCCTTTGAACTTCCATGTCATTCCACTACACTAAATAAGTTACAAATCATATCATATCATCTCTGTAACATCTTCCCTTTTTTGTCATTATCCATTAGGGGACTGTAAACATATGCAACTTTGATCTTTACAACTACAAACCATATATTAAACTTCTAATCCAAGCTTTCCAATGTCTCAAATTACCCTCTATGACGCATAATAAGATAAATGAATTCAAGCAGTAGAAACTTAAACTAGCAGTAGTAATAATGACTTAACATTAGTAAGAATCAAAACCTTCCCCTCAAGTGATGCATGTAACATATCCAAATGGTTAAACACTTTATCATATGCTTCCCCTGAAACCAATATGTTAACCATCTCTTGAATCTCTAATTCTGTTGGCTCTTTGTAATGACTACTGATGGAGAAAACTCAGTATTACAAACTTGATGCTGAAGTAGAATAACCCAAACTTGTGTCTTATGTCTTGTACTATCCACGTGACTTCAAACTTACACGTAATTCCTTGAAGTATAAGTAGACCTAAGTCTCTTGACAAAATCCTCAACTATATAAGACACTGAGCACTACAACGTAACTCCTTTAAGTAATAGCAAATGTGCGCATTGAGCACCAAAAGTTTATAAATCACACATTGCTAGATTTGACAAGTCTTCGTCAACATCGATTTTAAGCTCGAACAAGTTATCTTCAAAGTCATAAACCAACCAAACTCGACTTTAAGATATGATAAGAACACTCACTCGTGAAAATTCACTTCAACTCCAAATAAGTGATAAACAATTGTCTCCGTAATCAATTCAAGCAATTAATCTAAAAAATAAATAGCCTTTTAACGTTTAAGAATATCATTAGAAAGCCAAACAGATTCTGTCCGAGATCTTTCTAATCCAACCGAGATCCAATCCGTGTGTTATCCAATATCGAACAATGCTAACAGTATTAATTCCATTAAGCCCCAACAGTAGTAACTATACTTCAACCTTAGCAGTATTAACTTTTTATAATTACTACTGTTCTTCTATTACTAGCAGCATTAAGTATATATACCTGGCAGCATCATGTATACTTGGCAGTATTAACTTACATTGACAGCATTAAAAATATACTATCAGCACTATCACATAATTGGCAGCACTAACAGTTACTTTCAATGCCAATCCGTTTATGATTCGGATCTTCCATAATCATATTCTTACCATAAAAACCACAAAGTGTATCACAAAGCAACGATCCCATTGATAATGAACAGCCTTCATATATTGCCAATGATTAGGGAGGAGGAAGAATGAAATCCTAATCATAAGATTAATAAACATAAAGCAGCCAATGCGATCACACCAAAACATACCAGAATGGGAACGAATACAAACCCTAAGAATTAAGGTTTTCACATCATAACAGATCCCATCCCAAAATTGTGAATCATAACCACAAACCAGGACGAGTGTACAAACTCCATGAGGTCTTGTTAGGGTTTCAAGTCACGACCAATCACCAAACAATAAACACCAGGATCAATCCCAAGAGCACGTGTAGCAAACCACGCAATAAAGATCTTTAAACACAACCTGATGTTTATGAAACCCTAACAATCAGTAAGCAGATCAACGATTACCGCCAATGGAAGAACATCTTCAACTCACCACGACAACCAATACAAAACCCAATTAGAAGGTTTATCCATCCTGGTTATCCAACCTGTTTATCCCGTCACCTGAACCAAGATTAGCCAAACTGACCTCGAATTCAGATTCAACACCAGCAGACTTGACGTTGTCAGCATCACTTGAACGTTTAAGAATAGGTTTTAATGAAGAATTCCCATTGACATCTTGCTTTTTGCTTATACCAGTATTCGATGTAGAATTATAACCAAAGTGTAAAACTTAGGTTTTCGTTAGTCTTTAAAGTATAGGAAACCAACAACCAATCAATTCAGTTAAGTATAAAACTTTGAAAGCACAACAATTTGTTAGTCTTTATATACCCAGCCGTAAGATGAAACCCTAATTGAAAACCTGCGTATAACCCTTTAATCTTGTAACCGAAAATCACACCTTCTTCTTCACCAAATTAGGGTTTGCTTAAAAACCCTAGATTCACCGATTTTGCATATTCACCGAATTTGAAGAAGAATAAGAAACTCTAAACTCTTTTCTGAAAAACCTTGAAGATCCTAGATCAAGAGCCACATGGCTCTGATACCAATTGTGGAGATCGTCAAAAACTCATCTAGGATTATAATAACAAAGAACATAGATACGCGGCGGAATTTAAAAAAGAACAATGTTATTTTCACAAGTTTTACATTCATACAAGCCCCA
>BQNB010021373.1:0-60308 GCA_026074375.1 Tanacetum coccineum | reverse complement strand
TTATATTTCTCTTATTTGAGAAGTATTTTGGAAAGAAATTTTCACGGGATTAATACTATACGTATATAAATTTGTTTGCTTTTACTACAAATCACTGATGCTCAGACAAAATATGATGTTGAGGCTATCATTAAGGTAAATGCTTCGCAAATCAATCTCATAAGTGGAATGCTTTCCAAAGGTGTTCATGAACACACGAATCACGAGAAACTTAAAGTTGTTATTAACACATCTGATGAGGATCAAATTGATTCTAATATCATATTTGATGATCCTTATGTGGAAAATAATAGTGGAATAGATGAATATGATTTAAATGATCATGGTCAATCTTTTGATATTTAATCTCTGATATACAATGTTTAAAAAGAAGCTGAAAATCAACAAAGACTGAATAATGAACATAAAAAGCAAAAAGCGTTGCTACAAAATGACATAATCGATTCAAACAATTCATATTCTTGAGAAAAAGCCAAACAAGGTTTATGATCCTTATATAAAAGCTAGGTTGGGTTATCAAAATGCGGAACGTCTCAAGAAAGCCATTGCAACACAACCTAAAATGTATGATGGTGAAAGTCTTCAAAGCACTAACTTGATAATTGATACACCTGATTCTGAGGAAACTCTCAAGGACGCGGAAGAAAGTCGATTGAAAATGAAAGATAAAATGATTCAACTGGATTATGAGAAATTAAATGCTCTTTATGAAAAATTTGTTCCTCAAAAGGAAATTCTTATTGAACAAACTTATTTTTCAACTCCTTCTACTTCTAATGTATTGTCTGAATCAAGCATAGAGATGTCAGATTTACCTTAAAAAAATGCCTAATGAAAATAAATTGCTAAAATTATTTGTAAACTTGGACAATGTCATTAACGCATTGGAAACAAATATTGATCATACTCTTCTAAAAGATAGAAGCAGATCTGTTTTTATACGATGATCAAGATACGCTAAGACAATTTTACAAAAACAGGGTAATTCTGATGTCAATCTCATTAAGAAAATGCTCAAACGAAACCAAACAAGAAGTTACAAAAGAGGTACCGTAGATGTTAGATATTTTTTAGTAGAGAAACAATCACAAAAAGATAAAAAAAAATTCAAAATGAAATTGATCAACTTTTGGAAGCATCCTTGTCAAGAGAAATTAGGGATTGTGTGCTTATATCTATTGAGAAATAGAAAAATGAGATATTGATGCTTGAAAAGGAGAAAATCTTAAATGACTCCAATGATGTCCAAGCCAATTTGCTCAAAAGAATTAAAATTCTTAAAAATGACTTTAAAAGATCTCAAGATCAAAGAATTGATTTTGAACTAAAATTGCAACATCAAAAAAAAATGGCTTGTGATGTCTCTTGAAAGTCAATGATGACAAAGTTGAGTAATGAAAACGTGTTGCTAAATGCTCAAGTTGAATATGTTGTTCAAGAAAGGGAAAATACAAAACGTAAATATCAAAAGCTTTTCAATTCAATCAAAGCAACACGGGTTCAACATCAACGTAAAATTAATGAGTTAATTGAAAATATCAATCAAAAGACATATGCTTATGGTGATGTGCGTTTTCAGAATCAAGATCTTTTGATGACAATTTCTGAGCTCAAAGATAAAATTAAAACCATTGAAAAAGGAAAGGATGTGAACACTAAGTTTGACAAATCTGTGACCATAGGAAAACTTCTATGTGTAACACTATTAAATAAAAATAAAGATTTTAAGGCTAAGAAGGTTTCTAAATCCGAGGTCAAAACCGATAAGTCAAAACCAATCACTTCATATTCTACACCTAAAAACATGCAGAGTCAGAAACAGAGTGCGAATGTGCTCGCAAAAGGCATGTTTAGGATCATAAAAACTGAAACACAAATGTCGGTCACTAAAACTAACATGTTTCTTCTAATTCCACAAGAGTGGCGAGTTCTGGTAGTATTAGAAGACCAGAGTTTAAGGATACTAATTTAAAGAAAAGAGTCTTGCTGAACACTAGTTTTAATAGCACATCTACGAATGTCAAGAAGTTTTCAAGTAGTGTTAGTGTAGTTTCCAATAAGCGTGAAATATTAAATTCGACTGTTTGTCCATTAAATGCAAGTGTATTAAAAGCAAAGACTGTAAATGCTGTTAATAATGGTTTGAATCCTGTATGTGTTTCATGTGGCAAAGATGTTTTTTATGATTTCTCATGATAAATGTGTTGCTCGTTATGCTTTGTCTGCGAATTTCAAGGTAAAAAAGCCTTATTCACTTCCCCTGTAGCAGCGAAATCTAGGAATTTAGGAGCTACTGCTGTAGTTTTGAAATCTGGTTTTAGAGTTGCTAAAACCCCAAAAGCAACAAATAAGGTCTCTAGTGCATCATCACTATCTCCAGAATCTAGACAAAGTAGGACACTTATAAATTACATGAAAAACAAAATTGCAACAAGTAGAAAGTCGCAAAAAATGGTTTGAAAATCAACCAAATTTTAATTGGTCACCCAAGAGTAAAACCGCACAATCAACACCAAGTGTTTCAAAGAGTAGTGCTAGCCTTAGAACTAACTCTAAAACTCCGGTTACCACTCAGAAATGGGTAGCCAAACTGTTCACTCTTCCATCTGTATTTGTTTCAAGTGATGCAGGTGATCCAGCTCGTTCTTTTGATTGTTGATAGCGGGTGCTCGAAGCACGTGACTGGTAATCTGAAATTGCTAAGAAATTATGTTGACAAATTCATAGGAACAGTCCACTTCGTTAATGATCACTTCGCAGCAATCACTGGATCTGGAGACTATATTCAAGGCAATCTCACGATATGTCACGTGTACTACGTTGAGGGCCTCGGACACAATCTTTTCTCGGTCAAACAATTTTGTGATGGGGATCTTGAAGTAGCTTTTCCTTCTAATACTTGCTATGTTCGGAATTTGGAGGGTGAAGATTTGCTTACCGGTTCTCGTGATTTCAATCTCTACACTATCTCCATTTCTGGCTTGCCGGCTTCTTCTCCAGTTTGCTTAATGTCTAAAGTCACATCAACAAAATCATGGTTATGGCACCGAAGACTTTCTCATTTGAATTTTGGTACTATTAATCATCTCATAAAAAAAGATCTAGTTGATGGGCTTCCGAAGTTTAAGTACGATAAAAGATCACCTATGTTCAGCGTGTGAGCAAGGAAAGAGCAAGAAATCTACTTTTCCACCTAAATTGGTTCTAAGTGCAGAATTTAAACTTGAGTTGATTCATATGGACTTATGTGGGCCAATGCGGGTAGCAAGTCTCATTGGCAAGCGATATATTCTAGTTATTGTAGATGATTATTCTTGATATACCTGGTTATTTTCCTTCGCACCAAAGATGAGTCTCTAGACATGATCATCAATTTCATCAATCAGATCCAACAGAATACGAGGGCTTAAATCCTGAAAACCCGGTCTGATAATGGAACCGAGTCCAAAAATGAGAAATTGTGAATGTTTTATGAAAAGTTAGCCATTATTCATCATACTTTGACTGCTCGAACGCCTCTGCAAAACGGTGTTGTTGAACGAAGAAATCATACACTCGTCGAGGCTGCCCGCACTATGCTTATCTTTTCAAAATCTCCATAATTTCTTTAGGTCGGCGCTATTACTATTGCTTGTTTACTCAGAATCGCTCTCTTATACATACACGGTACAACAAAACTCCTTATGAGCTGATTAAGGGAAGAAACCCCAATGTTCAATACTTTTATGTGTTCGGATCCTTGTGTTATCCAACAAATGATCGTGATGATCTTGGGAAAATGAAACCAAAGGCTGACATTGGGATTTTTATTGGTTACTCTGACTCATCAACAGGATTACGTATCTATAACCACCGAACCAGAAAGATAATGGAAACCATTCATGTGAAATTTGATAAACTCACAGCTATGGCTTCTAAATGCAACAATTCAGGACCCGGTTTCAACTGCTCAAAATTTTAAGATTCATCGGAAGACTCAAAATCTATACCGTCAAAAGAAGATTTGGATAATTTGTTTGGTCCTCTGTATGAAGAATACTATTCAACGAGATCTCCAGAAGTGTCAAATAATTCCGCTGCAAATACTCTTGATAAAGAAGACACTCCTTCATCATCTTCAATTGTCGTTGAATAAAATGAAGCTACTCAAATAGTAACCTCATCAGAAGAACCAGTTGCTAACGAACTGGCAACTCTAGTGTCGGATGCTAATGCCGATGAATAAGTTCAAGAAGACATTGCAGAACTTAACGGAAATGTGTTCTAAAATCCATTTCATACACCTATTTTCGAAGAAGCTGAGTCATTTTCAACATTTTAGGATCCGTCAAATATTCACGAGTTCCATCTAAAACATCGCTCCACTGATTTATGGACTAAGAATCATCCAATTAATCAAGTGATTGGTGATCCTTCCAAGCCTGTAATGACAAGACATAGACTCGATACAGACGCTAAGATATGCATGTACGCGTTAACAGTAAGTACCATAGAACCTAAAAACATCAAGCAAGCTATGCTCGATCACACCTGGATAGAATCAATGCAAGATGAGCTGAATCAGTTCAAGCGCCTAGTTGTTTGGGAACTTGTCGAATGACCTATTGTCAGAAACATAATTACAATCAAGTGGCTTTCGAAAAACAAGATTGATGCTGAAAACACAATAATTCGAAACAAGTCTCGTTTAGTAGCCAAAGGTTATGGTCAAGAGGAGGGAATCAATTTTGAGGAATCTTTTGCACCTGTTGCAAGACTTGAAGCTGTCAGAATGTTCATGGCATACGCGGCTCACAAAAACTTCACTATCTACCAGATGGATGTCAAGACTGCATTCCTTAATGGACCATTAGAAGAAGAAGTTTTTGTAAGTCAGCCCGATGGTTTTGTAGATCCAGACTTTTCTAATCACGTTTATCATCCTAAGAAAGCTCTGTACGGTCTCAAACAAGCCCCCAGAGCATGGTATGACAAGCTTTCCTCATTCTTGATTGATCACCATTTCATAAAAGGTATTTTCGATCCGACTTTGTTCACCAGAAAACACGGGGATGACATTTTACTTGTTCAAATCTATGTAGACGACATAATTTTTGGTCAATAAATCCAGTTTTCTCAAATAGATTTGCAAAGCTTAAGAAAGATAAATTTGAAATGTCAAGGATGAGTGAAATGTAGTTATTTCTTGGACTTCAGGTTCATCAATCTCCTCATGGAATAATCATAAGTCAATCACAATATACTTTGTAAATTCTTAAAAAACATGGGATGAAAAAATGTGATTCTAGCAGTACACCAATGGCTACTGCCAGAATCGACGCAGATTTACAAGGTACCCTAACTGATCAAACCAAATATCGTAGTATGATCGGGGGGACTCATGTATCTCACTACAAGTCAACCAGATATTGCCTTTGCAACATTTGTCTATGCACGGTATCAGACATGCCAAACTGAAAAACATCTCAAAGAGGTCAAATAGATCTTTCGATACCTACGACAAACCATTAACATGGGTCTGTGGCACTCGAAGGGTTCCGGATTTGAGCTAATTGCATATTCAGATGCAGATCATCCAGGGTGTCACGATGACTACAAAAGCACATATGGAGGGATACAATTTCTGGGAGACAAGTTAGTCAATTGGTCGTCTAAGAAACAAGATTGTACAGGAATGTCTACTGCGAAAGCTGAGTACGTATCTTTGTCTGCATGATGCGCACAAGTCATTTAGATGACAATGCAACTGCTAGATTATGGATATGGTTACAACAAGATTCTAATGTACTGTGATTCAAAAAGCGCAATTTCCATATCTTGTAATCCGGTACAACATTCTCGTATAAAGCACATTAACACCCGATATCATTTTATAAAGGAACATGTTGAAAAAGGTACAATTGAACTTTACTTTGTCAGAACAAAATACCAACTTGCTGATCTATTTACTAAAGCCATTCCCAAAGAAAGGTTTGAGTACTTAGTTCACAGGATTGGTATGTGATGCATGACTCCAACTGAGTTGGAACGTCTAGCAAAGTTATCTTCTTGAATGAAAGCTCATACATCAAATCTTTTATAAATACATATAAAACAAAAATACAAAATTAAAAAATAAAAATATCAAAAATATTTTGTTTTCAAAAAATGAAAAACAAATAAAAATTTGAAAAATATAAAAACATAAAAATTTGATTTATTGATGCAAACACATATCTTCTCCGTTTTATCAACTTCATGACGCTGTCTAATACAGTGGTTCGTTCAAAGCAAAATAATGCATCATGAACTAAGGGGGAATTATTCATTTATTAAAATGAATTGACACTGCTAAAATTTGTGTTTTGTAATCACATCCATTCATAAAAAGAAATCATCTTTAAAAATCATCATCTTTGAAAAATCAAGTGTTCTGAAAACTGCAAAAATGACAATCTCTTGAATAAGTTCCTTAGTTAGACATTTATTCAAAGGGGAGTTACAAATTTTTTTATCATCAATTTTTTTTTCTTTCAAGTGTGTTCAAGACCTGCAAAAATAATGATGTCTCAGATAAATTCTTTAACTAGATATTTATTTGGGAGGGAGTTATAAAATTTTCAGTCACTTCATCATCATAAAATTTAAAAATGAGAAATTAAATGCAAAAATAACTATCCTTTGAATAAATTTTTATCCAAAAAGGAAGAAATTTTTAAATGGATATTTGTTCAAGGGAGAGTTATAAATTTTTTTGTCAAATAACAGGATTTATAACTGCAATAATATCTCAAAGAGTTAATTAAAAAATGAGATTTAACTCCAAGGGGAGTTTTGAAACTTAGTTTGGACTTCAAGTGTATACGAAAGGAAGGATAGGGACTAAAATTGCCAAAGTTTCAAACTCATTTACGGAAGTATAAATACAAAAGGTTTCATACGAAAGTTCTCATTACTTTCATACGTAACCTAAAGCTTTCAGAAATCCTCCCAAACCTCTTGAGCTTTCGTATTTTTGAACTTTCGATCCAAATCGTTTCTCGATCATCTTTGTGATTCAAACGTAAGGGTTTATCATCTGATTCGATTCTGTGTCTTGATTATTGTGTTTAATTGATTGATAAATAGGTTTCGCATTAGATCTAGGGTTTTTTAAAATCACAAGTGTTGATAAATGACCAATTAAATTAGGCAAGACATGGTTCAGGGATTATTGTTGTGATTTGTGTGGTAAATCATTGATAAATAAACTGATTGGAGCTTGGATTTGAGGGTTATGTAACCGTAAAAGGTTTTGTATGAATGATCTTGGACTTTCGGATAAATAACTGAAATTAGAAGATTGTTAGGATGATATTGACTAATCTTAATCATGAATACAAGTATTGTTAATCATTCTAACATAGTTCATTCATACGAAAGCAGTTTTGGATAAATGGACAAGTTACGGTTTCGTAAACCTAAAAGGTTTCATAAATGGAATTAGGCCAATCTGATGGGTTTTGTAAATGCTAAATTGGGCTGGTTTAATGGGTTTCGTAAAATACAAATGGGCTAAATTTTAGGTTTCGGATATTCAATATTGATTTTCATTATTGGGTTTCGAAAAATCCTAAATGGGCTAAATATTTTGGTTGCGGATACTCAAATGGGCTTAACTATTAAACAAATGGCATTAAACAAATCCAATGATAAATTCAGTTATAAATTCATATTTCTATATTGATAAACGGGACAAATAGTAAAGATTGCATCCGGTAATGTTTTCCATTGTTGGAATGAGATAGCCATCTACTGACCATTCATTTATCGTATATAAGAATATGACTTTCATAGCTAAATTTTTCATTCAGTGATCAATGATTCAAATGTGCTTCAAATGTTTTGAGGAAAGTGAATGAAAGTCGTGATTTAAATGTTTGTGATCATTTTTTAATAAGATTCTCATGTTTCAAAAGGCAAATTGAAAAGTTTTGAAAAAGAGTGTTTCTAATCAAAATTGTTCAACATGGTTTATAACGGGCTTATGAACTCAGTTGGGTAAATGGTCTAAGTTACATTGGGTTTTGACCGTTTTCTGAATGATAAAATCTGGTAGCGACTTATTGACCTTTAAGGTATAAGTTAGTGTTAGAAATAGAAAGTGTTGATCATTAATGTAATTAAAGTGAGATCTCAATGATCGTCCCTTAGGGGAAGATTGTTAGGAATAGAAAAGTGACGATCTTATTGAGATAAGAGTCTTGTAATAAATAGTGAGATAATAATGTGTAATAAGTTAGGTGAATGGCTCATGACTAAAATGTAGTCACGAGACCCGGCTAAATAGCCAAAGGCTAAAAGCCAAGAGCTAGTAGCTCACCTTGTAAATGGGTATAAATACCCCTCCTACCTTACTTGTTGAGGTGATGCTTCTAATTCTATCTTCTCATTTCCTCCCACTCTTTCTCTCTCTACTCTATCCTCTCTTCCTCCATCTCTCTAACTACTTTCTCTCTCTACTTTTTCTCTCTATATCAAACATACACAAACACCTAAACACACACTAGATAGCTTATTCGATCCTAAATTAAGACCTAACAAGTGGTATCAGAGCTGCAAAGGCGATTTAGTGGTGTTTACGTGAGCTTATTTGATGAGCTTATTTCGACAGCTTATTTGAGCTTATTCTGTTCGGATTTGCTAATTTTGTGTGCTTATTCTGATTTTCGCGTGCTTATTTTTTCAAAATTGCTTATTTTTGTGATTTCAGCTTATTCAGTCGTTATTTGTGCTTAACAGTCAAAACAACTTATTTTGATCTATTCTGTTTATTTTCGAGTCTAATAAGTATTTTCGAGTCTAATAATCTTTTACAGGTCATATAAGTGCTTTTTCAGTTTAAGGTCTAAACAGCTTTTCCTGGTCAAAAATCTGGTCAAATTGCTTATTAAGTACTTTTTCTAGTATAAAAACAACTTGTTTTTCAAAGATTGATAGATTTCAAATTTGCTTATCTAAGTTTCCTAACTGCTTCAGATCTGCTTATTTTCAAGATACGAAAGTGTCTTTCGGTAACTGCTTTGAAGCTTTTGTATTTTTGAGATTTACGAAAGTTTGATTTTTTAGTCAACGGTCAACGGTCAAAACGCGTTTCAGTCAACATGTTTTTTGAAAAACGCGTTTTGGTAAAACACGGTTTCAGTTAAACACGTTTTGGTAATAACTGCTTTTATACTTTTAGATCTAAACAGATTTTACGAAAGATTTGAGATACGAAAGTAAGATTTACGAAAGTGTTTTTACAGAAGAAAGGTTTCTTACGAAAGCGATTTACGAAAGTGATTTTACGAAAGCTTACCTGGTTACGAAAGCTTGGTTACGAAAGCTTGATTACGAAAGCTAGTTACGAAAAGAAAAGTTCAACTTGTAATGATGTTGTTGAAGTCAAAGAAAAGTTGTCAAAACAAATTGTTCAACTTGAAAAAGATTTTGCCAAACTTGAGGCACAAATCATTGATTTTGAAATAGCACTTCAACACAAAACTCAAGAAAATATATCTTTGAAAACATTGCAAAAAGAAAATGAGAATTTTATGGCATCGTTATAAATCAAAAATGCTCATTTGAAACAAACTTACAAAGATTTGCTTGAGTCAGTTCAAAGTTCAAGAGTTGAAACCATTCAATGTGATGAAGTTAAAATAAAGTTTGATTTTGATAAGATAGAAACTTAAAACGTTGAGTTGGAACATCAGGTGACTTCATTACTTAAGGAAAATGAACACTTAAAGTTGACTTACCAAAACTTGTTTAATTTAATCAAAAAGTCACAGGTTCAAACAAAAACTTCAAATGTAACACAAAACGAGGCAGAAAGTCTGAAGTCTCAATTGTTTGAATTTGCTAAAACAAAGTTTAATAACATTTTGGGAAAGATTGAATTATTCAAAAAGAATCAATTTCATTCATTTTCAAGTTTAAATGTTGATTGTAATAGTTCTGAACTAGAAACGGAATCGTGGGAAAAAAAATCTTTTTGAAAACAAAATATGCGTTCTTCAAACAAAGATTGTTGAGCTGGAAAAGACTTTAGCAAAACAAACAAAAGAAAATTCTGATTTGTTAATGAAAATTGATAATCTTGAGAATGCTTTCGTTGATGAAGTAAAAAGATTAACAACGGGGAAATTGACTGCTTTTGATAAAGAAAACAGTGATTTTGGATCAAAGGTTACTCATCTTGAAAAGATCATTGCTCAAAAGACAAAAGATTTTGATGATGTCGAGCTTGAATTGTCAAACATAACAACTAAATTTGAAGCGTATTTTGAAAAACTTAAAAATAGGAAAGTTGTTCTCGAACGACAATTAGCTCGTAAGGTTGATTATTCTAAAACTGAAAAGGATCAATTTTTGAAAGAAATTAATCATGTAAGGACTCAACTTGAAAATCTGAAAGGGAAATCTGTGAAAATTAAGTTTGATAAACCTTCAATTTTGGGAAAACCACCTATTGATAAACTTTTGATAAATTCTCAAATTTCAAAATCATGGTTGACTCAAAAAGTTGTTGTACAAAAGGATTTGTCAAAACCGGTCACTACACAGTATTTGCCTAAAAATGAAAAAGATCAGCTTTTGTCAAAACCAGTCAAAAGATGTTCGTTCTTGTCAAAAAGAATATCATGAGTTGAGAACTGTGTACAATGCTTTAAAAGTAAAGTTTTATTCCCTTAACCGGACAAAAAGGAAAACCAAAGTTTCAAACTCTTCAAAACCTAAAGTAGGTGTTTCAGAAAAGGTTTACGCGGGTGAATTCTCAAAACCGTTTTCAAAAAGAGTTTCTCAGTTTACAACCTATTCTTTGCAAAAAGGTAGGAAGTTTTCTAAGAAATCTTAAAGTTTTAAAACACCTACTCCTCAAAAGGTTTTTAAGACAAGTGCTTCAAATGCAAAGAATCAATATTTTGAAACATCACACTCTCGTTTTACACCGGTAAAACAAGTGTGAAAGTCTTCTAAGGAATCTCAAACTTTTAAGACACCAAATTCTTAAGTGGTTTATAAGACAAGTGCGTTAAAAGATAAGAATCAAGTTTTTTGTAAATCCACACTCTCGTTTTACACCGGTAAAGAAAGTGTGGAGACCAAAGCAAAGTCGTTCAAACTTTTTGAAATATTTCAAAACAGAAATGCTTTCGATGCAAAACAAGAATGACTCGGCCTTGAAAAACAAAAACAGTGGAAGATTTTCAAATGATTCAAAAACGAATTTTCAGAATGTTACACCAAAAGTTAATAACAAATGGAAATATTCTTCGTCAACAAGATTTAAAACTTCTCAAGAAACACCGAGTTTCAATATTTAAAACTTCTTTCTCAAGAAACACACCCCCAGTTTCAACAATAGTTCAATGGAAAATCAAAAGGAATTTTAAATCTTCGTTAATTCCACGAGAGTTGTTTTCAAATGAAACACCGTTTCATCATTTCAAGAGCCCTCATTGGAACTCAACATCATTTACAATATCGACTTGACAACAACTTTTTAATATTGTTTTTCCCAAAACTGGCAAATCCGTTGAGCATCTTGCTTAAATGGGGTCCAAAGGTTGTTGTTCAATTTCGATGTCACAATGGTTTGTATCAATGTCAAGATGTGCAACTCGAGACCGCCCGCGACCTTAGATAGAAACTAAGAGACCAAGGCAGAACCCAGAGGTTATCTCAGTCACACAGCCACTATTAACCCCACCCCCACCCTACCAAAGCTATAAAGACGTACTATCAATGATCAAAACAAGCGAACAAATTGACGAGTCCTCCCCTGGTCGCCCCCCCAAAATCGCACCCATGAAAGCACCACGTGACACAGCATTATCCCCCCCCCCCCCATTCGAACTCAAATAAAAGGAAAATGTACACTTCAATGTATTTATTCTTAACAATGAAAAGAGAAATATTTTCGGTCTTGAGCTATTCAAACAAAACATTCAAAGTTTTGTAGCTCAAGTCAATGGTTTGTAATCAAATGTCAGATAACAACTCGGTTTTCAAATAAAAGAAAAGTGTATGTTTCAGTGCGCATTATCTTTAAAAGAAGAGAAATCTTCTTTTTCCGGAGCAATTTTTATCAAAATTCTTTCAAAAGTTTGCTCGGGACATACGACTTCTAAGTAAATGTCAACTTAGAACTCGTTTCTAAAATAAAGGAAAGTGTACATTTTTGTACATTTATCCTCACAACGGGAAGCTTACAACTTCTCGGACTTGAGCTATTTCATTAAGAAATTCAAAATCTTAAGCTCAAGTAAACTGGTTTTCAAAAGGTTAAAGACAATTTTTCACGAATTTCTCAAAAAGATTTTTCAAAATCTTTCAAATTGTGTATTCAACACTCCTTTCCTCGATAAATTCTTTGATTTATATCTATTTTTGAGGGGGAATTTTTCAAAACTAAGCGTTTAAGGTTGAACACAATTTTCAAGAATTTATCGAAAAGATTTTTCAAAATCTTTTAAATTGTGTATTCAACACTCCCTTCCTCGCTAAAATCATTTGATATATTTTTGACGAAACAAGTAGTGTTTGAGCATTTTTTTTCAAAAAGATTTCAAAGATAATTCAAAAAATTTCAAAATAATGTGCTCAACACTCACTCTGTAGAATACTAGATTATCTAAACTCGCAATTATATATTTGAAGAACTAGAGAGAGAAAGGAGGGATGATCACTTCTAGAGAGAGAAAGGAAAAAGAAGAATATTAGATTAGTAAAATGTGAAGTGAACAACCAACCCTCTCCAAGGTGTGGAGAGGGGTACTTATACATGCCTAGTGGCCGGCCATAGACCCTTGATGGGCTTTCCATAGGCCTTGGGCCATTATACCTTATTAAGGTTCCAAAAATATACTACGAGCCTATCTAGCAATAATTATGGAAGTGGCCGATACTTTTGTATTCCTAATAATCTCCCTCTAAGGGAGGTCACTCCATTTTACAAAAAGTTAGTCCTAGCATACTATGCTTGTCTTTCATCTTAAGCTCGTAGTCTTAAACTTCAATCATTGACTTATGATATGTTGTTGTGATCTTTGACTTTAGGCTTTAGCTTGAATCTTTAACATGACTTAAATATGTTCTTTCACTTCTTGATATCATCAACCAAGCATAATATCTTATCATCGACTTGTGATCTTTAGCCATCTTGTGTACTTTGTGACCTTTGGACCAACATGCTCATACTTTTCTTGATTTGTTAACTTGAAAGCTTTAATGATGCATCTTTCTTGAAGTTCTTTAACTTTCATCACTTCAAGTAGGAAGTATGGTATCAGAGTAGCGGAAGTCTTGAAACATGTACTTGAGCTTTCATAATGTCTTTATAAATGTCGGTAGAGTATGAGCATGTGGCTATGAATCTGTGAGTCTGCTGGAACGAGGTACATCCACGTCCATCTTTATATATTCCTGAAATAAAACACTTAGCAATAAAGCTGGGGGGATAAATATTGCTTTGTCATTCATTCGTGTTTGGTTGGAGTAACCTTCGAATCCGTGAGGATCGACTTGTGATCAGGTAGATTCAATTTAAGAAGAATCTCCTTGACAAGATTTCCAGCTAAAGTATTGAATCTCTCTAACACATATGTATTAGATTCATCGTACTCAGCATGTTCTCATTACCGGAACGTCTCAAAGCAGACAACACGATAAGAGTAAACCAGCGAGTTACTGTCTCACCGATTAAATAAAAATTGATTTGAAAATCAATCGACGTGTCACTTGCTAAAGTGGTTTTGTGACACATCGAGAGTTTTAGCATTTCAAAATTCATCAATCGTCAATTCATATACTGGAACAAGTTTGATTCATGTAGAATCGCACCATCATTTCTTTCTAGTTGTCACAAGCTTGATCCATGAAGAATTACACAAGTCACCTACCAAGAACATGTTTGATGTTGGCTCAAGCAGGATTTCCATCGTCATTGTGAATACTTTAGTATCACTCTGATGTTCTGGCAAGATCACTAGGATAATGCGTAGGACTCTTGATATATTTACTTGTTATCACAGTGTGTGAATTAACAAATATTTTGTATTTGTGTCCTAGTAAAATTTATGGATGATCTCCTTGGCTCTAGACTCGACAGTGCAACTTTGGTTTTAGTAATCGGAGTCTAGAGCAGACTGCCACCTTTTCAATACCAACTAACTCGGAGTGAGAAAGTCAATAGAAATGTGTTTAATCTCCGTGAGAAATGAAACAGAAATCTTTTGAGAGATTCTGAGTGGCTAGGGAGGGTTGTGCATTGCATCACTGGGTCCATGATGTCAGTCTTCAATGTCAGCAATCATCTTTGTGATTCTGACAGCAGATGTATTGACCCGGTTTCTGCCTAAGTGTAAGGAGGGCTTCTTTCTTTTCACCCTTTATCTTAACTTTTCTTTTTAATTCTTCGACCCCTTCAGTGCTTACCGAGACTTCATGACTAGTACCTTGTTGGGTTTGTTCCAGTACTAGCTCCATTTCAGTCGGCACTATTCCCTTATTCTCACTTTTACTCCTTTTTTTACATCATGCCTAAGGACTTCTACACTATCTAGTGGATTGTCCCTGGGTAGATCCCTCCGGTTCTGGCTGGATCGTGGGAACGAATACCTATACCTAACCACCTTATAACTCCAAATAATTAAATACATGGTCGGTCTTTTGGTATCATTCACAGCCTTAAAACCATTTGTAATGCTCCCCCTCAACATGTGCATCGATATTCGAAAACGTTTAGCACATGAAGGGAGAAGCTTGCACTTGAGTCGTTAAATTCACATCTTTAGTCATATATTTTAATCACATTTTCTCCCCTTATCAAAAATGTCAAATCTCTTGATATTTTGGATATCAATTGATTCAAATATTAATGCTTTTGGGAAAAAATGTCCAATTATTAACAAGCTGATTATTGGAACATTTTAATGCTCCCCCTTAATTTTTGAGGGTATTATATGGTGTTTGAGTACGTTAATTTGAAAAAAATTTGAATTTACTAAGAAATTCTTGAAAATTCGTACTCAAACACTATATAAGCCTAATAATAGTCTACACTACTTATTCACATATTCACAAGATTTATTATATACGAGAGAATGACCTGTAATGAGATAGGACAACATATGACAAAGTCATATGGTCCGTTCAAGCAGTCTGAAGTCTTCTCCGTATTCTCTGCCACCAACAAACATCTCTAAATTCCTCATCAATCTCCTCTCAAACAGTTGCTGATCGATTGCCTTGATCATGACGCGGGACCTTTTCCTGTCTAGTGTACTCCATGTTCTTTTTGGCAAGTAATTCATCTCCAAGCTGAAAGCAATATCATAAAGAACCCTTCAAACAAATGAGAGTGTGCCGTCACAGAACTTATAAAGTTCATCAAAGCGCATCAATTTGTTTCTTTTGAACTTATCTTGATATATGATTCCTTATGGATTGTTGTATGAAGTGTATGGGGTCATTTTGGAGATGCCTAAATGTCTCAGGCCTGGTGAGATTAAGCTTCTTCTGGTAGCTTTTGACTCCCAGCTGAAGGTCTTCCACCCGCTTAAGAATGACAACCCGTCTGGTAAACATCTGCAATGCCACGTTCAAGTCGAAAAGGTAATCTCTTTCCAGATTGGAGAGCTTTTTTTGAACTAAGAGGAGAAGCATGTCTTCAATGACATGCATATTATGTCTTGGGAAGTCTCCTTCTATGAACTTGTGAAGTGACTGATCTTCTCTTCGAACAATAATCTCCTCCAGATACCCATAGTCATACTTCTTCATCACTTGAACATGAGTTACTGCAATGATTCTTTTTGTGGAGAACACATCATGCTTGGACTTCTTGTTGCTTGCATATCCATAGAATTGTTTTCGTTTTGGACCCCAGTGAGAGATTCCTCACATAGCATATTTGTCATAAGCTACCTTCACCGGACTCCATAGCGATGGAACCATGTCTTTTATGCCCTCAATAGTATCATACTTAGCAGCCTTGGGTTTTGTTGTAGAAGTTGTATACTTGCTGCTTAGACTTCCAACTTTCGGATATTTAAGGTCGTTGTTGAAGAAGTAGTTAGCAGGAACTACTTGGTGACCTTGATCTTCAATTAATGGTAAAGGCTTGCTGAGGTCAAATGGATATTCATGTCCTTCAGGGTTCGTCCAGTCAAGTTTATCGGTAACAGCTTTGTAACACTCTTCAAAATGAAATTCAAGTTCCACACAGCTTTTGCATGTCCCTTTGAGTAGATTGAAAGCTAGTCTAACAAGATGTTCTTGTGTCAGATTCTCAATCTTCAGATTATGCAAGAAATATGCTGAGAAGTCGATGGGAGTGCTCATCAGTTCATCGAAGGTGGTGGGAGGTTTTCCTGCTTTAGCCATTTTGCAGATCCAAGCCTGATGAGGTCTAAGATCAATTTGTTTGCCCGCATTCCAATCACGATCATGAGTTGGAGGCCTTTCTAGTTTCTTGAACCAATCATGCTTAGAAGCTTCCTCGACATTGGGTTGATCCTCAGTGTTACCCAAGTCATCTCCTTGATCTTGTGGCATTTCGGTGTCGGCCGTCTCAAACACTGGTTCCTCTACTTGAGCAGACTTGCTAGATGATTTTGACTGAGGCTTGGAGCCTTTGGAAGAGCTTGATTTAGACTCTTTTGACTTAGAGCCTCTTGATGGTTCAGCATCCTTGCTTGTCTTCCTTTTCTTCAACCCTTGGTCTGATCCAGCTGGAGGGTCTTCATCTTTGTCTTCGTCTTCACGACCTCTCTTTAAAGAATACGTTTTACCATAAGAGTAAAAGAGATCCTTGTCGAGCTGATAAGATATGACCAGTGTATCGTAGAGGTTTTTGTTTTGTTCAGTAGCTCGATACAATTTACTTTTCTCCAACTTGTCTAACAGGATCTTCTTCAATTCAAACTCAGTGAGAGATGGTGCAGCCTTGTATGTTGATTGCGGTTAAGAAGAAGATTTAGCCAAAACAACATTCTCAAGTGATTCATTAATAGTGATTTGAATCACAGAAGTAGCAAAGTCAGATATCTCCTTAAGCAAAATCTAAGGAAGTTGACTTTTGACTTCATCTTTGATAATCTCTTTCACTGATTTCTCAATGATGTTGATGTATTTCTCTTTCTCAGCTTGAGCTTTCTTCTCAAATTCTGTTGTGTATGACTAGAGAGCTGTTTGAGTAGCAAATCCAATTCTTGTACTAAGATGTTCATCCAAGATTGCAGGAATTTGTGCGAGGATTTATGCATGGTTCGATCCGAACACGTATATTTAAATAGATAATAAATATATATAAATATAAGGATTTTATCAATAGTAAGTATTCCAAGAGGCTTTTAAAAGATTCGCTTTTATCCAAAGCACAATCCCTCAAAACCTACCCGAAGTCGTAATCCCGTCGAGGTGCAAATTGAAAATCGAAGACGTTTGTGATCGCGTGAATTGAATGGATTAAGGATTTTTGGTTTTGGAAACTAATTCTATAATTAAAACGCAAAAACGAGTAAAGAAAACCTAAAAACGAAAGCTAAAAGCGATTTAAACTTAAAAACAAGAACGGGTTCGAAACCCATTCTTTAAAAATCAAAGTTTTACAAAAATAACCCTGCTAGTGCAAAATTAATTTTCCTAGGTGCTAAATGATAAAAGAAAATTTTGAATTTTTTTTTATATTTTTTTAACTTTTTAATAATTTTTTATGAATTAAAAACGATTTTAATGAAAATTAATTATTAAAAATACTAAACTAAGTTAATAAAATCTGGAAAAATTAAAAAAATTAATTTAATCTATTTTAAACCTAGGAAAAATAATAAAGTTGAAAAAGCTATTCGAATAAGTAGTTAAATTAAGCTAAAACAGCTTATGGGCTTATTGGGCTAAAAAGCCCTTAAATAATTAATTGTGCAAACTAATAGCGGATGAGCTATTGTAGCACGTTGGTTATGAGGGTGTATGTGTGGGACGTTGGTATGAAAGGGGGAGGTCTGGGGTTTGAGCCTGGGCCTCCCCTTTTTGATAAAATAAAAAAAATTAAAAACTTGAAAAGCAATCAAAAATAAGCAAAATTAAAAAAACGACTTTTTGGAAAACTCAAAAATAAGCTTAAAATAAGCAACTAAAAGGGGCAGTTATAGCTATTTTACTCTAAGTGCAAAAAGGCAAACTGCTAGGCTACTTAAGCAATCATAAGCTAGGGAAAGAGTGAAATAAGCAAAAGCAAATATCTAACCTAACCTAAATAAGCACAAAAAGTATAAATCAGCTAAAAAGAACAAACAGATAAGCCAAAGAACTCAATTAAGCAAAATGCTAAACTGGTGCAGAGGACAGTTTAGGGGACAGGCTTTGGCTTAGTTTTTAAGCCTCAAGAAGGGAACTTAAGGACAACAGCTTAAAGGGGCTTAAAGTTAAGCTTGTTGGATATCTAAAAAAAACTAAGAACAAAAAAAAATTGAAAAACAAATAAGCAATTAAAAAGGGCTGAGAAAAGTGGCTGTCACAAAGAGTAGGCAATTTTGGTTTTTTTTAGTTTCAAAAGGGACAAGGTTCAAGCTTAAAAATAAGCTAGAAGACAAACTTGAAAATTAAAAATAAGCAAGAAACAAAATAAGATTAACTCTAAAGGAGCTTATGCTCAAAATTTAAAAAGCTAAAAACAATTTTAAGTGACTCAAAAGGTAAAATGGAAATGGGCTTTTTGACACTAAAATTACTTGACACCTTTTGACAGATTTTGACTTGGATAAAAGTAAACCAAAAAGACTTGACTCTACTGCATTAGGACACAAACAAAGACTCAAACCCACTACTCTAAGGCTGGATAAGAAAGCTCAATCAAATAAGCTCTTTGAATCAAATTTGTCACCACAGATTCAAAGGCTCATTTAGAAAAACTTGAAAACGACTTTTTAAAACTAAAAACCTTGAAAACATATGGCAAATGACTTAAAATTGCTTGTGGTAGTTGACCAAATGACCCAATGGGTTATTTAACTCAAATGACCCACTTTTAAGGCTTATGCCAAACACCCCTTAAGATTTTTCAAAACTAATTTTTAAACTGATAAGAAAGATTTTAAGCAAAATCTTATGAAAACAGATTATGACCAACTATTGTTAAGCTAAAATAAATTATAAGGACAAACCAACAAGCACTTAAGTAAGCAAAAAGTGAATAAGCAGTTTCAAAAGCAATATGGCAGGTTTAAAGGTAAAACTTAAAAAAAATGGCATAAAAGCAACAAGTAAAGGCCAATAAGCATTAAAGAGTAGCAATAAGCAATAAAAGACAAAAATAAGAAAAAATTAAGCACTGCTACAGTAGAAATAAGCAGAAATTTAAAAGTAAACTTACAAAAGTCCTTAGCTTATGGCAGTGAAATAAGCTTTCCAAAAGCTTATAAAACTTTCCTAAGTGCTTACCATAAGCTCTAAACCAATGGCCTTCCAATATTAACCATGCTCCTTGCTTCTTCTCTGAAAGTTTCTTTATGATTTTTTTGGTATTTTTGGATTTTTTTGATTTTAAAGGCAGAAAATGAAATAAGCTTTAATATAGGCTTTTGATGAATCAAAGGCTTATACAAAGGCTTAAGGACAATATTTAAAGACAAATTAGCTTAAATGACAAGATTTTAAGGAAAACATGTAAAGTGCATAAAATTTAAATTGCAAGTAATTTAAATGACAAGAAATAAAAAGACTGAAATTTAAATGACAATTATATTAAAAATGCAGTAATTGAAAATTGGTACAAATTCTTTGGTTTACAAGCTTTTGCCTTCTAAACACTAAAATTCGACACCCAATACAATGAGGCTATACTATGCTATTTATACTAAAACCCTAATGTCTTGAGCTCTTCAAGTGTGTTTGTTGTGTTTTCTCTGTGAGGGAGATGTCCAAAGCAATCTTGGCCTTCAATTCTTTCTTTGTGCCCAATCCCATCAATCTTGTCCCTTCATTTCTTGGGCCAATGGGATTTTCAGGGATTGCCAAAATGGCAAGAGCCCATGTGGGGTGTGGGGTGATGGAGAGTGACAGTTTTGTTGGGTGGTGAACAGTAAACGAGGCGGGGGAGACAATGAACAGTATGTGGGGTTGTTTTGGCGGTAAATGGGGTTTATGTCTGTTTGTTTGAAGGTGCAGGGGAGGAGTTTTTGTGTTTGGCAAATTTAACCCCTCAACATGTATATAGGTATTGCAGTTTAAGTCCTTTGTGTGATAAAAGTTTAGGAAAGTTGGCAGAATCAGCCCTCCAAAGTATATGGGGCTATTACAAGTGCAGTCCCTATGGACTAACGGCGTTATGGTGTAAAGAGGGTTAAGGGAACATGGGCCGTTAGGTGTATTAAAAGGAATTGGGCCATTATGGGTTAAATATAAAAGGATTTGGGCTTGTTTGTCTTCATGTAATATACTAATGGGCTGACCCGGCCCATTAGATGGGTTCGAGTGGGCCCATTAAGTATTCTTCGGTTACAGCTTCAGATTTGACCTTTGACTTTTCCGGGTTGACTTTGACTTTTGTTGACTTTGGCTTCGATTTGACTTTGTCTTTTCCACGCTTTTCCATTCCGTGCTCGGTTTTGTCCGTTTTTGCTTGATTTTTCGTCCTTTTCTCGGATATCCGTTTCCTGCACAATATAAATGAAAACATACAAATACAAAGTATTTTTGGTACGTTTTTGGTCATTTAAGTCCGGTTTTAATGGAAAACGGTATGTGTATTTAAGCACATACTAAAATCCCCCATACTAAACTATTGCGTGTCCTCACGCAATGCTACAAGTAAGCACTTAAGAAAACTAAGGCTCTCGATCCCCCTCGACTAATAACCTCGAAAAGTAGCTAAGTGTTCATCAAGGGGAAATAAAGAATCAAAAGCTTTGAAAAGCCTCAACAATAGGGAAAATTCTCATTTTTTACAATTCTTGTGATCTGCTCTGGTGGAGACAGAAGATGACCAATTGTGTATATCTAGAAGTCATTTTATGTTTGACAACACGCGTTTAAATGAGACACAATTGGTGTTTTTACGTCATTTTAGAAGTTTTCAAGCAACACTTGTGTAGTATCGAGCCGAACACTCTTTCTGTGTGAAACAAGAAAGGTGGTGATGTGACTAGTTACAAGTTGGAGTTTATGTTATTAAAAAATTATGCTTTCAAAATATTTGATTTGCGGAGTTGTATGTTTAACCAATTCACAATATGACAACAATATAACAATCTAAACTAATGCAAAATAACAGACCGACAATAGCGGTTCACAACAAGCACCTCGTACACCCTAACTCGACTCCCCGAGTATCTTCCTACTCGAGATTTCACTATTACAACAAGCACCTTTAGTCAGAGAAAAAACCGTTTTACACATCGCTAAAACGTTGTTTTCCGACACTAAGCATAAATGTCGAGTCCTAATCAAGCTAGAACCAATCTACCACATTCACTAACACTAGGTCTACACTATCAGACATTTACACCACAAAAAAAACAAAACAAACCAATCACAACCAATACACAAGATAATTACAAAAGAGATTAGATACTTCACAGAAGAAGAAGGAGCAGATTACTAAATAACAATTCGTTTTATCTTAGCGCATACGAATAGTTCTTCCTTGCCCTTGAATGAGAAAGAAGAGATTAAAGAGAGATTAGATCACTTGACACAAGATCTAAAGAATTTAAGTGATCAAGAGATTTTAGAGAAGAGAAAAAAAAGATTTTAGTAGCGAGAGAAAGTATATCTGAAAAATTTTCATGCTAATATGGAGTATGTCATTTTTGGCATGTAATAAGAGCATTATTTAAATCGGCAGGAAACACCTAACGGTCACATGGGGCGGACCCCGGCGTCCCAGATATATCTGGGGCCGCCCAGTAGACCTACGCCACCTTTTATTGTCTTTAATGAGGAATGTTGTATCACGTATGAAACCTTCCAATTTAGGAGGTAAAATTTGGAATTTCAAATTTTCAATTTATTAATAAAACTTTTCTTTTAATTAGAAAACATTTTGTATAAATTATAATTTGTGAAATATATATGTGTAAAAATGTGATGGATAAGAGACAAATATTTTCTGATCACTAATCATGCCTTAATAGCTTTGTTTGTTCATACCTCTTAAGTGATACTATCTAAGAAATGAAATTTATGATTAATTAATTTGTAACGTTTAATTTTATCGTAAACGTTTTTACATTTTGTTATTATCAAAATGTTGAGAGGTCAAAAAATATAAATAACGTTTTTAGACATTATTTGTATTAACAATCTCCCCCTTTTTGATGATGACAAAATATAAACTCATTTTGTATAAAATTAAAAGTTACAAATTATTAATGAGTTTTGTTTCATTTCTCCCCCTTTTTGTCAAATTCAAAAAGGATGATCGTCGAGCAGTTGTAGTAAGAAAGAAGTCAACGATATCAAGACTCCCCCTTTATGTATGCTCCCCCTTGTTTGGGGCGCCAAGGGATCGATCTTACGAAAGTTGTTTGCTACAAAAAAAAGTTAGAGGTACTAGTGCAAGACAAATATCTTTTAAACATAACATTGAATTCAAGTCACCCAAAAGAGAGTTTCATTCAACAATCAAGAAACTAATACAATAGTAAATGCAAGTAATACATTCGTACAACATAAAAATAAAAATAGAGCTAATACGACCCAAGAGACCATTAATCCATAAGTTACACTACACTCTAAACATGCTTCATGAGATAGAGAGATAATACTACATGAGTCCTAAATGATTCATGATTCATAGGGGATGACTTTTTGAGCAAAAAGGTTTGGGGTGACACGTTTATGAAAACATTTGAAACCATTTCAAGGTGGAGGTGGAAAGTGTGAGGTGATCGCGGTAGTGAGAAGATACTCAAGATGAGCAAACATGATGTTTATCTCATCTCTTAAGGTTAAGAAAAGAGTTCAGTTATGAGAGCAACATATGCAAGTTGACCCATTGTAGTCATGGTAGTTGTAGTAAAGAGGGTGGCCCATGATAGGTGGTTGGGGTTGTGGTGAAGATGGTTGTGATGGAGTATCACGAATGTGATCAAGAGGAGTGATTGGTGACAAAGAAAGTGTGATATCCAAAGAAGAATGACTTTGAAGTGGTTGAGGGTTTAAAAGTCTAGGAGGAACATCCGAGATGTTGTCAAGCAAAGGGTTCAAAGGTTGAGGAGAAGTTGGTTCATTTCATGATGATGGTGAAATTTGAAGTTTTGATTGAAAGGAAGAAGATGTGTTCTCTTGGCTTGATGAGGCTTGATTTGTGGATGGACTTTTTAATGGTGCATTTGGAGGAGTTGGAGATGAAGAAGTTGTTGTAGGAAAAGGTGTAGTGAAGTTATCATCATCATTTGTGAGATCAATAAATAGTTGTTTTGGAGGTATGATGGTGAGTTTAATTTTCTTAAAGCCATGGGAGGAAGAGGCTTGAGTAGAATCCATGGTAGAAAGATTTAAAGAAGATGAAGATGAGAAGAAGAGTGGGAAGGATGGCATATTTAATTAGGAAGTATAGGATGAAAGTAGAAAAGCATGAGGATTAATAGGATAGATTCCAAAAGTGGTTTAGCAAAATGCAGGAAGTTTAGTTGGGTCAAAGAAAGAATAGTCAACTGCACAGAAAATCAGGTAGTCACAGTAAAAATTTTGTGACTTCTGATGGCGGTCCCATAATTATATGGCGGTCCCAAATATATCAGGGGGGCGCCCAGTATTTATGGGGACTGTTTTCTGGAGACAAGAAAATTTTCCAATTTTTCCTGATTTTCTGTAAATCCTACAAAAATTTCTTAGATTTTCCCTTTTGCAATCAATCCTATTTCATCATGAATCATCTAATACGTAATAACTATATTCACAAAACTAGCTATCCTAAATTTTATTAAGGAAGCACATTTTGGTATATGAACTAAGAGATAATCATACATAATATAAGTTACATAAAAGTCTACGAGATGTCATGTAGCAGGCGTTAAATGTGATTAGGGGAAGTTATACATGCATTAGAATATATCATAATAATATCTCGTTTAGTTCTACTTGCAAGACAATTCTAGTAAATACTCGTGTTATGTTGCTATATCTGGATCACGTGTGATGATCATGATGCGCACATCAAGCATCTTCAGAAATCTCGTCAGTTGAGATGATATATAAAGGATTCATTTTTGTTGGATAGGAGATGAAGTTATGATTGTTTGGAGAAAATTTGGTTAATTTGTCAAGAAATTTTAGATGAAGTGATTTTTGAGAAGATTTGGTGTGATTAGAAAGGTAGGATTTATTTAGAGTTAAAGAAATGTGAGTTTCTGAGCATTTATGTTTGTCTTGAGACATTCTCTTTCACCTATCATTGATAAGAGTATTTTAGTATGTATCATTCATAATTTTTCAACATTCTTTGGGCAAGTGTCTAGTGTGTGCCTAAAAGTGACAAATATGAAGTAACGATTAACTCGACCTAAAACTAAAATCCTAAGAGTTAATCCTAACGCTCCTTAGTTTGATTTTGCTCATCCAAACATGTCAAAAAATGCATATGAATTATGTACCTCGACCTTTGTTCATGAGATCATTATGCATGTGTTTAAAAATGTTTTTGGGTTGTATTAACAATGCATAACACCAATTTTATTTGATTCCTAATGTGAGTGATTTGAAAATAAAATTAAGGTTTTGGTTCAAAATTAATTTTTCGACAAACTCACTAACATATGCAAATCCTATGTCTACAGGAAGCATATTACTTATACAATGTAACCTAGTAGTTCTAATTGTACAAAATTGAAAGAAAAATGAAAATTCCCCAATTTCAATTTTTGTGTTCATTATGAACCCTAGACTCACATTGAAAGAAAATAAATGAAATGACTTACAATTGATGATCTTTGTGATGTTGTGGATGATTATAGGTGTTGATTTGATCTTCAATTTATCTTTTAATGGTTGATTTTGAGTTTTTGGGAAGTTTTGTTCGTGCTCGTCGATGTAGAGGAGAAAGGGGTGTTTGGTTTTGTGTTTTGAAAATTTTTAACTAAGTTTAGAAGATATGAGTTTTCTGTTGGCGGTCCCATATTGTCTGGCGGTCTCAAATATATTTGGGGGCCGCCGGAGATATGGGGGCCGCCCTCAGCAAGGGATTTTAGACTTAGTTTTGACGAAATTTTTTTACAAAGAGGAGCCATGTTTTAATTTGCATTTCGCGAATTAAAAATGTTTAAAGTACTTCGGATGAAGTATTTAAGTTGTCACGACACGGAATGGAACACGGACTATAATCGAAACTAGAAGAAAGAGAAGCGGACTCATAAGATTTATGGAATGTGTTCCATCATTCCTAAACCAAGATGTAGATAGTTAAACGATTCACGTTTAAGGGGTTTAGTAAGGACGTCGGCAATATTATCGACGGACGTCACTTTTTCGATTGAGATATATCCTTTCTGGACATTATCACGAAGAAAGTAGTGACGTATTTCGATGTGTTTAGTACGAGAATGTTGCACCGGGTTTTTGCTAAGTTCAATCGCGCCTTTGTTGTCGCACATGATCAGAACGTCATCGAGTCGTATGTCGTTGTCGATGAGAGCTTGTTTCATCTATAGTGCTTGTTGACATGCCTTTCCGGCGCTTAGATATTCTGTTTTGGTAGTGGATATAGCAAGAGCGGTTTGTTTCTTCGAGAACCAAGATGTCAAACAACATCCCACGAACGTACAAATACCGTTAGTGCTCTTTCGGTCTACATAATCTCCCGCATGATCAGAGTCAGCATATACTACTGTTTCTATGCCGGTCCCCTTAGGATACCATAAACCTAAGTGCATAGTGCCTTTAATGTATCGAAAGATACGCTTAACTGCTTCAAGGTGAGAGGTTTTGGGAGCCTCTTGGAAGCGGGTACAAAGGCAGACACTAAACATGATATCAGGCCTACTTGTCGTTAGGTATAATAAACTACCTATCATGCCTTGATACTTGGTACTATCTACCGACTCACACTCTTCGTATTTCATGAGTTTGGTATCGGGGGACATGGGGGTTTTCATTGGTTTAGATTCTTCTAAGCCAAATTTCTTAAGCATTTCTTTAATATATTTAGATTGATTAAAGAAAATACCATCTTCCATTTGTTTTATTTGTAGTCTAAGAAAGAAGTTAGGTTCACCCATCATGCTCATCTCAAACTCCTCATGCAAGATTTTGGCAAATTCATTACACATGTCTTAACAAGTCGAGCCGAATATAATGTCGTCGACATATATTTGAACGATGATAAGGTTTGAACTTTTCTTCTTAGTAAAAGAGTGTTATCTACCATTCCCATTTTATATTAATGTTTCATAAGAAAAGCTTTTAATCTATCATATTAAGCTTTGGGTGCTTGTTTAAGACCGTATAAAGCTTTCTTTAGTTTATAAACATGATCCGGTTTTTCAAAGTCAATGAATCCTGGAGGTTGTGCCACGTATACCTCCTCATTGATAAAACCGTTTAGGAATGCACTTTTTACATCCATTTGGAATAGCTTAAAGTCTAAAGCACAAGCATAAGCTAATAGTATCCTAATTGACTCAAGTCTAGCAACTGGGGCATAAGTTTCATCATAATCGATGCCCTCTTGTTGATTATAGCCTTGAGCAACTAACCTAGCCTTATTTCAAGAAACAATACCGTTCTCGTCTAACTTATTTCTAAACACCCACTTAGTTCCTATGATTGTCATATTCCTAGGTTGTGGAACTAACTCCCAAACGTCGTTAGCAATGAATTGATTTAATTCTTCTTGCATAGCGACTATCCAACTATCATCCGTTAAGGCTTCATTCACATTCTTAGGTTCTATAGTTGATATAAAACAAAAGAAGTTACTTTGGTTTTGGGCTTGTGATCTAAGGGTTCTTTGGTTAAGGTTTCCTATGACATTTTCTAATGGATGGTTCCTAGATTCCTTAATATTGACTATTTCGTCAATCTCTAAAGTTTCATCCTCAATGTCATTTTCTAGGTTTTTCTTTTCGGTAACCTTAATTGCTTCTTCTTCATCTAAGTCATCATCCACCAAGGGTGATGTCTTAGAGGGTGGAGGAGTTTCATCGAATGTCACGTTGAGTGATTCTTCGACTTTCCTAGTATGTTTGTTAAGGATGATGTAGGCTTTACTATTTTGCGAGTAACCTAAAAAGATACCTTCGTATGACTTTGGGTCAAACTTTGTAAGGTAGTCTTTAGTGTTTAAAATGAAGCACTTGCTTCCAAACACTCTAAAGTAATCTAGAGTAGGTTTCCTACCTTTTAAGAGTTCGTAAGGTGTTTTTCCTAAGATGGATCTAATTAGGATTCGGTTGAGAATGTATGTTGAAGTAAGGACTGACAATGTAAACCCTTAAGGACTAATGGTGTAATGGATTAGGTTAAGTTTTAGCTAATGGGCTTTTGATCTTGGTCCGGTTTATAATGATTGGACTTTAGGCTTTTTAAACTATAAGGCTTATAGATAAAGCTTTATAGGCTGACCCGACCCATTAACTTGGGTACGGGTTAGCCCATTTAAGATGCACACGTCTTTGGCTTTGACATTTCACGCTCTTTCCATTCCCGTGCTTGGTTTTGTTGTTTTGGCTTTGTTTTTGTCCTTTAGTGAATATCCGATACCTGCACAATATACAAAGCAAAACAAACATATATTTTGGCATTTTATGTCCGTTTTTGGTCATTTAGGCTATTTTCATAGGTAAAAGGTATGTGTAATTAAGCACATACCAAAATCCCCCATACTAAGATATTGTCGTGTCCTCACGTAATGCTATAAGTAAACACTTTAGAAAAACTAAGAGTCTTAATTCCCCACGACTAATTACCTCGAAAAGTAGCTAAGTGTTCATCATAAGGAATTAAGAACTCATTAGTTTTGAAAAGCCCTGTTTTGACCATTTTTATAAATCTACACTAACTACTACACATATTTTTATTTTTATTTTCCTTTTTCTTTTTCTAACTAGAATGTTTAGACTTTCATTATTTTCATAACCTTTAGGGTCATAGAATAAGAAGCACTTCAATCCTAAAGTGCCCAAAAAGGATAAATTAATCGTCCCCGATTTTTCACTTGCTCCAAGACTAAGCTTAAAAAAAAAAAACGAAATCACCAATAAATATAAGTTAAGAAATGCTAACACTACTCATAAGACTATAACATGTAACTTGTGAAACTTTTGTCATTCACTCCCCGAATCCCGACAATTAAGTATAATCTTATGTGAATGTGCAAAGTCGAAAATTTCAACCATGTTGAAATCTCAAAACCTTTTTTAAAAATAATTGCAATATTTCCTCTTCTTTTTTCTTTCTTACCACGATCCAATGGGACACACCCGAGAGAATTATAATTTTTAAAGACGATGGGGGGTGCGGGGATGGGGGGTTTCGCGGCATGTGGTAGGAGTATTACGCGCTTTGTGCGTGATTTATTGCACAGGTTTGGGGAGTGACGGGGGTTGGTAGGTGAGGGGGTAGCCAATAGCGAGGCGGCAAGTACTCAGTGGCTTAGGGGAGGGCCGGCAGGCTTTTTGTTTTTTATAGGAGCGCGAGGGCGGTCCGCGCAGCAGGGGGGGGGGGGGGGAGGAGGAGATGGGAGGGATTAGTATCTTGAGATTGTGGGAGGACATAGGCGTCACTGCTACTACATGCGGGAGGGCTATTTGTAAGTGTGGCAGGTGGTTTGAGGGGGATATCTATGTCATCAGAGGAATTTGTATCATAAATGTTTAACGCTAGGGATAGCACTCTAAAGTAGTACTCTAGTCAGGATCTTCATGCACTCTGATTCGAGAGAGCGATGAACATGGAAGAGGCGGGAGACACTAGGAACATTTCAACTGACACATGATCATATACCACAGCACAAAAAAGCGCGACATGATAGTCTAAGTGGTCTCCTATATTATCAATAGTATACCAATCTTGTAATACGGATACAAATCATACAGAGGCGTATCTTTGATTCAATCACAAATCGTGGGTGGGTTATGATGACTTAATTTGTACTTTTAACTGTCTGCGGTCAGCATCATTTTACTTTTGTGGGTCGACTTTATCTCTATCATTTCTGTCTATATCTCTCTCTGCCTATTGATATGTCATTCTCAGCGTGGAGAGGTTTCGTCTCGATGTTCTCGGATGATATATGGATCGTACAGTGTTGAGCAGATATCAGCGGGTCTGGTGATGTAGTATGGTGCTTCAGCTTAAGTCGATACTAGGCTAGTGCATAACACCAGCGAGGTGGATTCAGGATCTATTCTTGAACGTTGACAGGTTCAGTTGATGCATTGGGGACAATGCAGGGGTTAGTTGAGGGGGAGTAGGTACATTGGGGTTACTCATTCTCAGACTTGGTTGCGTCTGTCATGGTGAGAGCTACAGATACTTAAGTGATCAGTCTCGGCATCTTGTCAGTGATGTGATGAGGAGAGGTGATACGAGTATGGGTTGGGTCTGGCGAGAATATGGTCGGAAAATTAAATATGGTCGTTGGGGGGGGGGGGGGGAGGGGGGGGGGGGGGGGGGGTTAATCACAGATATGAGAAGGTTTTGGAGTGTGGTTTATGGGATTTTTTGTATATTAATATGGTTTTATTAGGATCGTTTATTGGTGATGTGGGAGTCGAATTAATAATTATGAGTTGTTTAAGTTAATTTCCGAAAAGAGCATGAATTATTAGTCCGTTAGAACTCATAGGAGAAAACCACAAATTACACTTAGGAGCTCTTTAAGATGTCAAATAATCCTTGTTAGCATCTAACTCATAATTAACTCTATCATTTCTTGTTCTTCGCAAATTTAAAATCTTTAATAAAAAGATCCGCGAATGCTTAGTCAAATAAACTAGCTTAGACAAGTTTATAAAGGTTTAGGACAAAGCGAAAGCTCAACAACCTCGGATCGAAGTCAAATTTTATTCTTATACTACACCAGTCAGGAAGTCAACATTGTGGATAAAACACTGTATTTTTATTTTAAAAAAAAAATTAAAATTTTCACTTTTTTGGTATTTTGGTGGTAAAAACGGGATTACGTGAAAACGACGACTGCAGGCATAATCAAATTGATAAATCCCCCATACTAGAACTAAAGATTGTCCTCAATGTTTTAGGAAAGGTCTCTACGTAAATCTAAAGCCGTTTATTAAGTATGCTCAAAGATAAACGTTAGTCAATAAGATTTAGGATATTAGATTCCCATAATCATGCTAAGGATTGAAGCTCGATGAAATGAAGGACAAAACCACGAGCACGAAGAGGCTTCATAATTCGGGCAATCCTGAACAATAAAAACACAAGCCACAAAAAACACGGAAAATGGAAGAGGCGAGCCTCCTCACGTCACACTTATTAGAAATAAAACTAAAAGGATAACATGGGTTGCCACCCCGAAGTACTTATCTTTTTTAACCGATTCTTAAGCCTGACTCGATCCCCCATACTAAGGAGGTCAATGGAGATAGAAATGGAGAAAAGGAACATCCAAGATAGAATGTCCTCTCCATAGATCATCATCAGGCTTTCAAAAAAATCATAAATGATCTAGAAAGCTTTAAATCCCCGATGAGATAAGAACTGAGGAGATTTTCTCCTTTTTTAAGTGAGAATTCAAGGATTGAAAAGTTTGTCCTAATTTTCGAATGAAAATGGAAGCAAAGTTTCAAACACTGGATAAAGGGTAAGATGGGTGGGTAAAACATTAGGCAAATGAACATAAAGTTCTCTTGTCGAATTATCAGAAATATCATCCACCACTTTTGTAGTCAAAACTCCCGTATCAAGGCCATTAAACATCATCAACTGAGTTTTTTCCGGCAGGACGAGAGATGATAGAACATTATAAAAATCAACGTGACACACACATGATTCATACTCAGGAAGGGAAATCGAATCATTGTTAAGTAATTCTTTAAGAAAAAGAACGACCCCCTCCGAGTCATAGTCGTCATTCTCAATACCCGGTGGTATCAAGTCATCCGGAGCAAGAAATATATCGATTTCCTCCATAAGAGAGTCACTATCCTCGACGGGGATAGAGATGGAGAAAGATTCGATAATAGCATCAGGAATCTCAGAATTAAGTTCTTCCGGAGATGAATCATCATTCAACAATTTTTCAATTAGACGAATATCTTCTTTCGGATCAAAATCGGCTTCAACAATTCCCGGTGGAATTGGATCGATAGGAGCGAGTTCACCGACGAACTCCTCGATAAGAAAAATTATCGAATTAGCACGATTAAGCAAAGATTGTACTGAATCGGGTATGGAATCTAAGTGATCAATTTCTTTTCCCGGTGGAATAGAAACGATATCATCTAAACCCTCATTCTTAGAAGAAGAATCATCACAAACTGGCACATCACACTCACTTTTGTAATCGGATAAATCCTCGGACAAATCCTCGGACTCACTTGGGGTTAGGTTAAGGTCCTTAACACTAGACTCATTTTCTTCGTCCGATTCCGTTTCTGGAATAGTGTTAAGATGCTCATCCTCCATTATGAGAGAGTCTGTAATCAAAAAGTTCGGTGCGATGCAAATGACAAAGGAATTTACGATATAATATCCTCAAAGATAGAACATTCCTCGTCATCGTCATCATCATCGTAGAAATAGAGCTTCCAATATTGAGAACTAACTTAAAGCTGCTGCTCTTCTGCAACATTCTTTTCTTCCTGCTTTTCTTGAACGTTTTTATTTAACTTTTCACAAAGAGCTTGCAAGGCTTGAGAAAGTTTCTATTCAAGAAGCAAATCCGCCATACTTTTTATATGAAGAGATTGATGAGTGACAGAATATTGCGGGGGTTGATATTGGTCAAAACCAGAAGAATTAGAATTATAGCAAAGATTAGGATCATAAATAATTTTGATTCATCGGTTGACACTGATAACTCTCATGAGGACCCCTGCAATTTTCACAACAAAGAATTTGTTGTTAAAAATTAGGTGAATTTTGTGGAAAAGTATCATCAAAGTTTTGATTGTAGCAAGGTTCCGGCTCATAGAATATCAATTTGTTGACCATAGAAAAAAAGAACCACCCCCCCCCCCCCCCCCCCCCCCCCCCCCTCATGAGGACCCCCACAGAGAGTACAACAAAGATATTGTTGTGGAAAACTTAGTGAAGTTTTTGGAAAATTATTGTCAAAGTTTTGATTGTAACACGGGTCCAGATTAGAGATAAATGGAATTTTTAGTGGATCACCATTTGAATCAAAAGAGTGAGTTTGGGGTTGTGGAGGGTGGTCAGAAGAATTCGGAAATCATCAAAAGAGTTTGTAATTACATCATGATGAATGCATTTCCCTATTCACAAAATCAACATATAAGAACAAAAACTTTTCGTATAATTTCTATCCAACACCGCTCACACGTACATGGTAGACAAAATACCCGATCATTACTCATCCGACATTTACAGATACAATAATAGTCGAGTGACGTCATAAATTAAACAATAGAAAGGGGTAAGAGAAAGAATTAAACGGATAAAATGGTATGGAGAATATTTTTGGTTCCGATAGTCAAAAGTTCACGGTAGCTCTCTAGAAAAACGCACAGTGAATCGGAGGAGCGGGTAAGCGCGAATCGTATTAAAAACCTTCTCCTTTCGGGTCGAATTTCTAGGATCACCCTCCTTATACTCTTTTATAGTTGTAATTCCAAAGGTGAGCCGATTAAACAATTAACGACACAGATATTTTGTTGGTTATTTCATTTTTATTGGTATTTTTAATTACTTGATAATAAAATATTCACAAATGAAAGTAATAACTTCACGGGGAAGGGTCTTCAAATCACAAATCTTCAAACGTAACACGATAATCGTTTCACAGCCTCCCCACAGCGGCGCCAAAAATTTGATTATTATGTTAAATATATATAAATTTATATAAGAAGTTTATAAATAATATATATATATATATATATTATATAGAAATTTGCTTAATACATATATATAATATATTAACTAAAGTTAACAAAATAATAGTAAGTAGTGAGGGTGAAAAGGTTTTCTTTAAGAAATACTTTTTTACAAAGTAAAATCCAAAACTTCCCGGGTCGTAGACCGACGAGGGCCCGTGAAAAATGAAAAGTCGAGTTAAGTTTGTATAACGTGATTGAATAATCAATATTTTGATCTGGATTCTATTTCTACTAATGAAATGTAAAAACAAGTAAATGCAAGCAAAAAACGAAAGCAATTAAGATTGTTGAACACATAAAACATAACGAGAATTCAAAACCCAAGCCTTAAAACCTAAATTCTAAAATTTTTAAACCCTAAAATGAAAATTTTTAAATTTTTTTAACAGCTAAAATGATTAAAAATCCGTTTAGAAAAAAGACTTATATTTTTTTGACTTTTAATTAAGTTTTTATGAATTAAAAATTGTTTTAATCTAAAAATATTATTAAAAATATTAAACTAATTTATAAAAAACTGAAAAATTTAGGAAAAGTACTTTGAACAATAAAGAAAGTAAGAAAAATAAGAAGTTTGAAAAATAGCTTATAAATAAGTTGTTAATAAGCAGATAAGCTTATAAGCTAAAACTACCCAAAGAGGGTTAAATATTAAATGTACTAAACCTATAATCAAAAAATACCCCCAGGGTAGTTGTAGTGTTGTGGTTGTTTAAAACGTAGGCAGTTAAGTTGAGGTCCTCGGTTCGAGCCCTAGGGCTTCCCTATACGGCCTAATGTTTTTTATTTGCTAAACTTTTTTATGAAAAGCTAAAGTAGAATAAAATAAGCAATTTTTGTGAAAACACTTTTTTTGAAAACTAAAAATAAGCTAGAAATAAGCTTATGAAAGTGACAGACTCACTTAAAAGGATTTAAGTCTTTTAACTTAACTAAATTAGCTTATAAGCTTGAATAAGCTTAAACCTAAGCCAAATAAGCTACAAGAACCTTAACCCTACCATAATAAGCTACACTAAACCTAACTTAAGCACTACAATAAGCCATAAGCTCAGAATTCCAAATTAGCTTTTTGCCTAAATTGATATCAAAACAGCCTAAGAAGCACTTTTTAATGTACTTTTTAAGGTACTTTTTAAGCTACTAAATCATAAGCTAATGCTTAAAACCTAAAAACAGATTAAGCTACTATCATAAGGAACTCAAATAAGCAAAAATTAAGAATAGTGAAACCGTTAATAAGCTAGAAAAATGAAATTTAAATGACAGAGTTGGATAAAAACTTAAAGGCTTTTTAGCTAAAACTGATTTAGCTCAAAATGTTCAAATAAGCTAACCAAAAGCTCAAAATGCCATCAAACGCCTAAAACTAAGCTAATCAAGCTCTAAGGAACCAGAATTAGGCAAAAACTAAAAAGCTAAGGACTCTATAACTCAATAAGCAGTTTAAACATGGTTTTTGGATTTTAAGTTTTTTAATTGATAAGTAGAGCTTTTGCAGGCCCCCCACCCCCACCCCCCCACCACCCCACCAAACGGGTGGACCACCACCCCCCCTTGTTTTTAAGCAAGTACAAGCTATTTTAAGATCCTAAAAAGCACAAACAGATTAAGCTTGTAGGCTAATAAGCTTGTTTTATCAATTTTAGAGTCTTAAACAACCTATAACTATCCTAAAATCGAGGTCCAAGAATTGATTTAAACCTATAACCATTGCATACGTTTTTTTTTTTTTTTTTTTTTTTTTTTTTTTTTTTTTTTTTTTTTTTTTTTTTTTTTTTTTTTTTTTTTTTTTTTTTTTTTTTTTTTTTTTTTTTTTTTAATTCAACCTTACCAAAACTTGCAATTCAAAGCAACAACAACAAGAACTCAAAACAGATGCAAGAGAAGGCAAATGAAACTAGATTGAGCACTAAAGACACAATTCTAATGCATTTCTAACAATCTACTAAATCCAACAGATTTATGAACAATAAAACAAGCAGACATGGATTTTTGATTAAACAAACCTCAAATCTATTCAAAACTGGTTAAAAACTTCTTTAAACATGATTTTAGACTAAGAAATGATGAATCAAATTTGGTTTTAAAAACAAAAGGTGTAAGAGCAGTATTAACACATGGTTAATACTGCTAAGCCAAACACCCCTTTAAAATTTCAAAACTTATTTTAAACTAAAAACAGATTAAGACAAGCATGAAACTAATTCAAATAAGCATTATAAAGACTGAATAAGCACAAGTAAGCAATTAGATCACAAAGATAAGCAATTAAAATAAGCAAACAAGATTAAGCAATTTAAGCTAAATCAAACAGTTTTTAACTCAAACTAAGTAAATGAATTTTTAACTCAAATAAACAAGCATAAATAAGCACTAATCACATAAATAAGCAATAATAAGCAGTAAAAAACAGAAAATAAGCACTAGAATAAGCAGTTGCAGAAAATAAGCTTTAAAAGGGATTTTTGAACTTACAAAAGCCTTTGCACAAAACAAGGCTAACACATGCTCAAAAGAGCTTATCTACAAGCTCTAGCTTGTTTGCACAAGCTAGTATAACCCATAAGCCCATCCAAATCTGGCTTATCATCCACAATAGCTTTTTGAGTGATTTTTGGTGAAAATACTTAAACACTATAAACTATGAAAAAGTTTATCTTGTTTAAGTATAATAGCTTAAATAAAGTGTAAATAAGAGCTTATGATAGCTTATAAAACCTTTTTTTAAACTCAAATGAGACTTGAACATAAAGAACAAGATTTTACTTAAAAACATCAAACTTTCATTAATTCTTAAAAAGAGTTACAATACTTGAAAATAATCTAAGTTACACCTAAAATAAACTAGGAAAAGCAGAATAATCCTCATATGGGCTAACAAGTCCTAATTTATAGAGAACTATGAAGGTCTTGGGTCTTCAAACTGTGCTACTTCTGTGAGTGAGATGAGAGGGTGTGATTCTTGTGTGAGGAGCTTCAAGTCTTCATCATAGCCATCAAATTTTCTTGGTCACCAAGTCTATCAATTTGGACCCTTTGATTCTTAGTCTTTGTTTCATCAACGATAAGAACATATAGGGTTGTCAAGATGAATTGGCTGTTTGTGAAGTGGGTTGAGGATATGTGATAGGTTTTGTTTGTTGAAGCAGGGGTCGAGGGAAAGTAACAGATTAATAGTAATTTGGCAGGATTTGGTTTTATATGAGTGAGTGTGTTTGTTAAAGGATAATAGGTGTTAGGGGGAAGTTAGGTGTAGGGACTAACGGTGTAATGTGTTAGGGACTAGTGGTGTAAAGTTAGGAACTAGTGGGGAAAAGGTGAAAGGACTAACGGGAAAACAATTTAGGGACTAACTGTGTTACCAAGGACTGACAATGTAAACCCTTAAGGACTAAAGGGTGTAATAGATGAGGTTAAGTGTTTTAGCTAATGGCTTTGATCTTGGACGATTTTATAAGATTGTCTTTGGCCTTTTAAACTATAAGGCTTATTAAATAAAGCTTATGGGCTGACCCGACCCATTAACTTGGGTACGGGTTGGCCCATTTAAGATGCACACGTCTTTGTCTTCGACATTTCACAGTCTTTCCATTCCTGTGCTCGATTTTGTTGTTTTGGCTTTATTTTTGTCCTTTAGTGAATATTCGATACCTGCACAGTATACAAAGAAAAACAAACATATATTTGGCATTTTATGTCCGTTTTTGGTGATTTAGGCTCATTTTCATAGGTAAAAGGTATGTGTAATTAAGCACATACCATAGATTAGTAAATAATATAGATAATAATGTCATAAAGCAATTTCCCTCATTGTTCACATTTTCTTCAAATTCTTCCACAACTTCCGGAATCCTTTTCCGATTAACCTTAGTCCACCTTGTTGCTCATCTCTTAATTGCACTTGACGGTTGATGATTTCGGTTTGGCGGGTGTAGAAATGTTTCATGTTTGGGTCAATGTTTGGTGGGTTTTGAAAAACTTAAGGAACTTAATTGGTTAAGAAATTGACATAACAAATAGAGGAAGGAGTGCTTGCACGCGAGGTCCCTTCGTTATTTTCATCGTCGTCATCATCATTGAGATGAGATGAGGATGGTTGATCGAAGGTGGAGGAGGAAGTGGAAGGACGACCTCTTCTCGTGCCACGATCCCTTCAAACTTTTCGCCCTAGTTGGGCGGCTTAAATCCTCACAATATCTAACAAGGGTTATTGTGTGCGGGTTATGTATCAAGTAATTTCACAAAAGTATGCTTGATTTTTTTAAATTTTGAGCATATTTTAAGCATTTTAGTATGAAAAATAAGATAAGTAAACATTCTAATTCCATCCCCCACTTGAATTATACAACGTCCTCGTTGTATGAATAAAACATTAAATACGGGAATTAAAAAGAATTAGAATGAGAAACTCCCCTGATATTTGCTTGGTAGATTCACCATGTTGAGTTTATTAGCAAGAATTTGTGTGTTGAATAGCCGCCTTTAAGTTTCAAGACTCCAACACTTTAAGATCTCTAGATTTGTAAATTCTTCACCAATATTCGTCGATATTTCTTTCACGAGGTTCTGTAAAATATAGGAAAAACATGTGCATTCCTATCTCGGTACCTACGGTTAATTTAAATTAAACTAAACAAACTAAATACGAGTCAGTATGGTGAATATGCCGTATCATGTGCATGAATACGCCGTATTGCCAAAACTGACAATAATGTTTTTAAAGTGCATAAAAAGTCAAAAATGACAACGTCCAAACAATCAATACGCCGTATGTTATGGAGCGAATACGCCGTATTGATGTATGGGAAGACAAACTCGATAAAATTAAATAACATTCCGGGTTGTCTCCCGGGAAGTACTTTTGTTTACAGCGAAGTCTTTAAGTTAGACTTTTTTTCAGCTTCTCACTCGGTGCGCGTAATCATCCATCCTTCGTCCATCATCCGAAAGATTTCGTGGTTAGCTTGGCACGCGTCTTCACTTGTGATTGTAAGATTGTTGTATTCCTCTTCTTTTACGGCAACATATTCTTCTTAATCATTGAACGGATATTTGATCATCTTGTATTTTTTTTATTTGGCAAACCGGCACCTCGCTAGTTTTGATACCACATAACTCATGTCCTCCTTCATGAGTTTCGTTTTCATATTCTCCTTTATTGTAATCGTGGTAGTTAATCTCATGGCTTTTCCATCTTTTCCAACAATCATTGCTTGATTCATTATCACTGATCAAACCTTCCATGATAGCTTTATTCCTTAAAGCTTCATCTTTCAGTTCGCTATCCTTTAATGCTTCGTACCATTCGTAATCTTGGTAATGGAGCGAATTTACAACAAAGTAAGCTCCATGCAAGTTTCCTCCGTTACAGTATCCATCATTCTTCCAACTACATGTTGGCCATTCCGAACTCCCAGTTTTATACTTGAAGGGCTTACAATAATGCTTAACTGGCGTGGGTTCAGTCTAAACTCCAACGTTAGTCAATGGTTTCTCATCAACCCATGGTATATCTTTGTTCCATTCATAGATCCAATCATCCTTATATTCTTTATAAGTCTTGAATCCCTCAATGTACTTAGTAAGTAAGTCCTGGTCCCATGGCAACCCAAGCCCATGTAGTCATTACAATATCCATAAAGATCTTACAACCCCACTAACTCAGCCAAAAATCGAGAACACGGGAGCACGAGGGCATATCGCCAACCCTGTTACGTATCTCTACAGTCAGGAGTCCAAAATACTCAGCCAATCGAGCTACAAACTATCCACTAGAAATATAAGCCCCACTCTTCCTCCTAGCAACAAACAATCTTAAATACTAGCCAATAAATAAGGGACATTGACTGAGCTAACGTCCATCCCTCTTAAGTAAAACAGATCAGTCACGGTCACCTTCTCAGGTGCCTGACTCCTCCTAGAAATACTACACGTAATCAACCTGTGGCACAACCTAAGTATCAGATCTCTAATAGCAGTGTAGGATGGGGCTGTGCCAAGGAAATCTCTAGCAGATGAGATCCCTATCCAATAATCCCTCAAATCCCCTTGTCGGGGATCTGTCTTGCACTCTCAGCCCAGTATGCACCGAATCAAACAATCTGCATCTCCTCATTAGTGTGTAATCCTAAGGCTAAAATAAACTGCCTCCAGCTCAGGCGCCTCCTAGCTCCACCCAACTAAAATTGTAGAGCTCCAAGCGTGTCTAAATCAAGTATAGCCTCTCCAAACCTGAAGGTACTGAAAAAATCTAGAATGAGCTCATGTACCAGCAGCCCTCTAATATCAAATAGCCTCCTCCACGCTTGGCTAGTAAACAAACTCACTCCCTGAGCATCTTTGTGCTTTATAAGCATCCTAACACTCAACCCCTTAGCCATCAAGTCTGGTAATCCCCCAAAATCAAATACATGCACCCTGTGTACCACCCTCCTATATATCCTAGCCAATCTCGTCTCAAAATCTACAATATTAGCATCTGTGTACTGTAACCCCTCATACCTAAGGTACTGGTGCCTCTGATCACGTGGTGGAAGAGCCATATTTGTAAAATCAATGAGAATAGCACAAAGATTATAGAATTTTAAACATTCTGTTCTGAGGGTGGATACGGCGTATTCATAAACAAATACGCCGTATAAGGGTCAATTTGGTAAATACGTCGTATAGATGTAAGTCAATACAGCGTATGGGTATTAAAGTTCAGGATCCTTTTAAGATTAATACGCCGTATTCATTTTACTGAATACGCCGTATTGGGGTTTTTAAAATTGGGTGAAATTGAGTCAATACGCCGTATCCATGTGAGTGGATACGCCGTATTGCTCTGCAATATGAAAACGAAAAGGGGATTCCCCTTTTTACACACTTTAACCCATTTTAAAAACTTCCTAGTTCTCATTTAGGGGGGGTAAAGGTTTTATTGTCTACATCTAACTCTCTATTAATCAACCCTAACCCTAATTTTTAAATCGAAATTAATTCGAAATAGCAAATCGAAAAGAGAAAAGGGAAAGCTTAATACCTTATGATCTTGACAAAGAAAAGAGTATGATTATGAATCAAAACTAGAATAATCTCCAGGAAATTTTTTGTGGTAAATTCTTTTGTATGTGTGGAGTAAAAAAAATAATGGTAAAACTAAATCTGGCGTATTAGAGGGGTTTTTATACCCAAATTCGATATGCCGTATTGATTCTTGATTAATACGCCGTATTAGCGAGTGTTGTTGACTTAGTCAATTTCTAATAAAAACAGTAGATACGCCGTATTGGTTTTAACCTAATACGCCATATCCGTTATTGGAGACCAATTTTCCTAATTTAAATAAAGCAAAGAAAATGTACCTTGGCCTCTATAACATTCTTGTATAAACACCATCCTTATAATACCATTTAGGGTTGTTGGGATTAAAAGACTTCTTGATGATCTTAAAGTTACTGCTTCTAAGGTCTGTGTTACTGCTGCTAAGTTAAAGTTAGTGTTGTTCATTAACTTTAATGAAAAATAAGCTAAGTAGTTAGTGCTGCTAGTATAAAGTTAGTACTGCTAGCTCACAGTTACTACTGCTAGTATATATTAGTACTGCTAGTGTAAAGTTAGTACTGCTGGTGAAGATTGAAGAAAATATTCTAAGTAGTTACTACTGCTTGTACACAGTTAATGCCGCTGGTGTATAAATTACAACTGCTAGTGTTAAAAGTTAATGCTGCTAGTACAAAAGTTACAACTACTCAAAGATTAAGACTGTTGTAAGAGTTTCTACTGTTAGAGAAAGGATAAAGATTGTTTGGAGATCAAGATTACTTACGTGATAAGTATTAGTTATTTATAGAATAGATCATAGAGAATATTCTAAGTCTTAGGAATATATTGTAAATCGACTAGGACTCCTTGGTGTAAAAAATGAGGTCCTAGGGCATATAGATTGATAACAATACAGAACAATATACAAAGTTGTATAGTTCATAGCTTCAAGGTCTTTGTAACCCTAATACTTTGAGAGTATTCGTATTAGTTGCTTAATAATATTAGAGCTTTTATGTTTTGTTGAATTATATGTTCATTGTGTTTTACTGTTCTATTGAAAATTCTTCTTATTAAAGATTAGATTCTTCATAATCCTTAATACATTCACACAAAGTTTCTACTATAGTTGTGTTAGATTTATCTAATATAACTAAACCTTAAACAAGCTTAAGGAATTCAATCTATATAAGTGTTGAACTGGGACCAACAAGTGGTATCGGAGCTTGTTGCTTTGAAAAACTTTGCTAGAAGATATGGATCAAGATTTTGCACACATAGTGGCTACATCCAAAGTTCCCATGCTCAAACCGAGTGAGTTTGAGTTATGGAGGATAAGGATTGAACAATACATCCAAATGATAGACTATGCACTCTGGGAAGTCATAGAGAATGGTGCAACCTTGCCAAAAACACAAGTTGTGGAAGGTGTTACAACAGTGATGCCTATTACATCTGCTAAAGATAAGGCTCAGAGAAGATTAGAAGTAAAGGCTAGAAGTACTTTGATGATGGGCATTCCCAATGAACATCAATTAAAGGTTTAACTCTATAAAGGATTCTAAGCTATTGCTGGAAGCTATTGAAAAGCGTTTTGGTGGGAATGAAGCTACAAAAAAGACTCAAAGGAATCTCTTAAAGCAACAATATGAAAACTTCACTGCTCCAAGCTCAAAGATGCTTGATCAAACTTTTGATAGGCTTCAAAAGCTTGTGAGTCAGTTGGACCTTTTGGGTGAAAAGCTTTTACAAGAAGATGTTAATCAAAAGTTATTAAGAAGTTTGTCACCTGAATAGAACACACATGCTGTTGTATGGAGGAATAAAGCTGATTTGGATACAATGAGCATGGATGATCTCTACAACAACCTCAAGGTTTATGAACTAGAAGTTAAAGGGATCTCTAGCTCAATTTTAAGCACACAGAACATGGGTTTTGTGTCCTCTTCTAATAACAACACTAGCAACTCTAATGAAGCAGTTAATGCTGCTTATGGAGTTACTACTGCTAGCACTCAAGTTAATACTGCTTACTCTACAAATATTGATAACTTGAGTGATGCTGTTCTTTGTTCATTCTTTTCTAGTAAACCAAATAGTCCTCAACTTGCCTATGAGGACTTGCAACAAATCTATCTTGATGACATAGAAGAGATGGATTTAAGATGGCAAATGGCTATGTTAACTATAAGGGCTAGGGGTTTTTGAAGAATACAGGAAGGAAGCTTACTGTTAATGGCAATAAGACTATTAGTTTTGATAAGTCCAAAGTGGAGTGCTACAACTGCCACAAGAGGGGACATTTTGCTAGGGAGTGCAGAGCTCCAAGAAATCAAGACAACAAGAAGGAAAGCTCAAGAAGGGGTGTGCCTATGAAAACATCAACTTCTACAGCTTTGGTGTCATTTGATGGTCTTTGTGGATATGACTGGAGTGATCAGGCAGATGAAGGGCCAAATTATGAACTCATGGCTTACTCATCTTCAAGTTCTGACTCAGAGGTATCCAATGATTCAAATTGTTTAAAATCTTGTATGGAAACTGTTAAATTACTTAAATCTCAAAATGATCAACTATTAAGAGATTTAGAGAAATCTAGTTTAATGGTTTTAGGTTATAAAACAGGTTTAGAATCAGTGGAAGAAAAACTTGAATTTTATAAAAAGAATGAGTCTGTTTATGTAGAAAACATTAATGGCTTAAAATAGGATATTCAAGTAGGAGAAATAACTATTAGAGAGCTTAGGAAGAAGCTTGAAAAAATTCAAAAAGAAAAAGATAGCATTCAATTTAATGTAGATAAATTTGAAAATGCATCTAAAAGTTTAAGTTTTTTAAACAAGATCATAGCTGTATCTGATTGTTGATATGCAAGAAAGGTTTAGGTAAGAAATTTTATAATGCAAGGTATCACCTCCCTCATAGTAAATTTCATGGCCTCCAACACCTGGATTGTCTTTTATGGTTTAGATTGAGTTTGGTTATAAGCTATAGTTGAGAAAAGTATAGCTATGTCTAGTGAATTAAAAGCCCTTAGGTAGTTAGGAAGATTGATGATGCCCCATTTATTAAAGGAATGGCGTGCAGATTGTGAGGAAGAAAAGAAAAATGGGTCTCAACCTAAAACTGAGAAGAAACAGTTAGCCTGGTCTTGCTAAGATAGATTTGTCAACTAGGCACAAGAGAAAACTGCTAGTAAAAAATTGTTAAAACAAGTTGATAGAAACATTGGCAAAAACATCACAGTCCAAGAGCAATCAAAGAAACTGGAACAAGATGATGTCTCAAAAACTAGGAAGTAATTTTGAGATGTTTTAATAAGGCATGTTATGTGGTGGAAGCATTTCATCATTGCAAGTAGATGCATTCATCATAAATAGTTTCTAAATCAAGGATGGTTAAAAAAATGTATGGAACAATGCTTCAATGGGTGAATCATCAAATACTTTGCTATAAAAACCTCACCCTCTGTGTTTAAAAAGATCATGGTTCCAGGATAGTCTAATGAAATTGGCTTAGTATCAATTAATACTGCTAGGACAAAGTTTAATGCTTCTCACTCAAAAACATACAGTGATGTTGCTAGATATTGTTCATATCTTTCTAAAAAAGCACATTCAACGTTAAGGAGGGCCCATTCTTAAGAACACAACCATTTATAAACAGTAATATTAATCAAAAAGGTTAATACTGTTGTGGTTAAAAAATTTAATACTGGCTTGGCAAATAGCAATAATTTAATGCTTTTTTGATGTTAATTGTCAGGAAATAGATTTTAATGCTGTTAAGGCCTCAGCTTGTTGGGTTTGGAAACCAAAGAATAAAGTTTTAAACCATTTTTCTAAACATAACAGTGCATCAATCACCCTAAAAAAGTTTGATTATGTTGATGCACAAGGCAGATCCAAGTCAGTGATGGCTTAGGTCCCCAAAAGAAACAGATTTTCCTATCTAATCTGCAAGGCAATCCACAAATAGATTTTACAGGAGCTAGGTAAGGATTGATGATGTGGATGCTAAAGGACAATTGACATGGAATATGTCCTATCTACCTAACTTGAAGTGATGATAGAGGATATGTTGCCTTTGGAGTGGAAAATCCAAAGGAGGGAAAATACAGGCAAAGGTACAATCAAATTAGTAATTTAGATTTTGAAGATGTGTATTTTGTAAGAGAGTTAAGTTTAACCTCTTTAGTGTCTCACAATGTCGTTGACAAAAAAATTAGGTACTCTTTAGTGACACTGAATGTATTGTTTTATCTCTAAACTTAAAGTTAACTGATGAAAGTCAAGTTTTACTTAAAGTTCCTAGAAACAACAATATGTATAGTGTTGATTTAAAGAATATTGTTCCTAAAGGAGGTCTAACTTGTCTCTTTTCAAAAGCTACATCTGATGAATCTGAACTTTGGCATAGGAGGCTTGGACACATAAATTTCAAAACTATGAATAAACTGGTTAAGGGAAATCTTGTAAGAGGTTTACCTTCAAAACTTTTTGAAAATAACCAAACATGTGTTGCTTGTCAAAAGGGAAAGCAACATAGAGCTTTTTGTAAGTCCAAAACAGTAAGTTCAATCAGCCAACCTTTGCATATGTTGCATATGGATTTGTTTGGTCTAACATTTGTAAAAAGTATAATGAAAAAGATATATTGCCTAGTTGTCACAGATGATTACAGTATGTATAGTTGGGTTTTCTTCTCCCCCAGCTTACTAAAGATGGCCATAGTGGCATACTTAAGTCCTTTTTACTAAGTAGAAAAACTATTGATCAAGGTTAAGGTAATCAAGTGTGACAATTAGAACTGAGGTAAAGAATAGGGATGATTTAATTTTGTTGAGAGAAAAGGTATTAAGAGAGAATTTAGTGTAGCTAGAAGCTCCTAAACATATGGAGTTGTGAAGGAAAAATAGAACACTAATTGAGGCTGCTAGGACAATGCTAGCTGATTCTAAGCTACCTACTACTTTTTGGGCTGAAGCAGTTAATACTGCTTGCTATGTGCAAAATAGGGTATTAGTAAACTAAGCCTTCATAAACAAGACCCCTTATGAATTTTTTCTTAGTAGAAAACCAGCTTTAGGCTTTACGAGACCATTTAGGTGTCCTGTTACAATTCTCAATACCATAGATCACTTAGGCAAGTTTGATGGTAAGGCTGATGAAGGATTCTTTATAGGGTACTCAATCAATAGTAAAGCATTTAGAGTATTCAACAATTGAACTAGGATAGTTGAAGAGAACATGCATGTCCAGTTTAGTGAGAATACACCTAATATTGCAGGAAGTGGACCAAATTGGGTTTTTGATATTGATGCACTAACAAAGTTAATGAATTATAAGCCAGTTGTTACAGGAAATCAGTCTAATGGTAATGTAGGTACAAAAACATGTGATGAGCAGAATGAAGTTAGTACCTGGCAATATTTTACATTCTGCTAACCATTAGGACTGTTGATTCCCACCATTCTCTTATTTTTCAAAGAGTTCTCGTGATGTGGATTCAAACCTCAGGAGATGATGAAAGAATGTTACTGAAGAACCAGGGAAGAAGGTGGTGATTCAATTAAGATAGTGAATTTAAATGATCAAGGATGGAGTATAATAGTAACAGCACTGACACTGTTAATGCTGCTAGCACAAATGAAGTTAATGTTGTTGGTGCAAAAACAAGTATTAAACTTCCAGATGATCTAAATATGCCTGAATTGGAAGATATTGTTTATTCAGATGATGATGAAGATGTTGGTGCAGAGGCTAACATGAACAATTTGGATGCATTTATGCCTGTCAGTCCTATTCCAACTACAAGAGTACACAAAGATCATCCAGTTAAACAAATTATTGGAGACTTGAATTCAGCACCTCAAACAAGAAGAATGACAAAAAATTTAGAATAGCATGGTTTGTTTAGTTTAGTTCAGCAAAGAACAAACCATAAAGACTTTCAAAACTGCTTGTTTCCTTACTTTTTATCAAAAAAGAACCCAAAAAGGTAATTTATGCATTAAAGGATCCAAGCTGGATAGAGGCTATACAAGAAGAGCTTCTATAATTCAAGCTACAAGAAGTTTAGACTTTTGTGGAATTACCAAATGGAAAAAGGGCTATTGGCACTAAATGGGTCTTTAGGAATAAAAAGGATAAAAGAGGAATTGTGATTAAAAATAAAGCAAGATTGGTTGCTCAATAGTACACTCAAGAAGAAGGGGTTGACTATGATGAATTCTTTGCCTCTGTTGCAAGAATTGAAGCAATTAGGCTATTTTTAGCCTATGCCTCATTTAAAGACTTTGTGGTGTACCAGATGGATGTCAAGAGTGCTTTTCTTTATGGTAAGATTGAAGAGGAAGTCTATGTTTGTCAAACACCAGGATTTGAAGATCCAGACTTCCCTGACAGAGTATATAAAGTAGAAAAGGCACTTTATGGACTGCATCTAGTTCTTAGAGCTTGGTATGAAACCTTGTCAACTTATTTGTTGGACAATGGGTTTCAGAGAGGAAAGATTGACAAGACTTTGTTAATCAGATAGGACAAAGGTGATATTCTGTTAGTTCAAGTGTATGTAGATGATATCATTTTTGGCTCTACAAAGAAGTCATTATGCACTGAGTTTGAGAATATGATGCATAAGAAGTTTCAGATGAGTTCTATGGGTGAACTTACATTCTTCTTAGGACTGCAAGTAAAACAGAAAGAGGATGAGATTTTTATCAGTCAAGACAAGTATGTGACTGAGATATTAAAGAACTTTGGTTTTACTAATGTCAAGACAACAAGCACACCTATGGAAACTCAAAAGCTTTTGCTTAAGGATGAAGATGGTGAAGAAGTGGAGTTGATTTTATATAGTATCAATGATTGGTTCATTGATGTATCTTACTTCTTCAAGACCTGATATTATGTTTGCAGTGTGTGCCTGTGCAAGATTCCAAGTCAACTAAAGGTTTCACATTCTTTATGTTGTAAAAGGTCATTAGGTACTTAAAGTCAACCAAAATTGGGGTCTTTTCGGTATCCAAAAAGAGATCCTTTTTGTTTCTGGTAGCATACACTGTTAGTTATTAAGCGAGAACATGCTTGGATAGGAAGTTCACAACAAGAGGTTGTCTATTCCTTAGGTTAGTTAGATTGATATATGGCTAGGCAAGAAATAGAATGTGATTGAAAAATTCCACAACAGAAGCTGAAATTTGTCAGCATGCTTTTCAAGTTGCTGTAGACAAGTGCTTTGGATTAAGAATCCATTACTTGATTATTTGGACAAATTCTTGTTACCAAAATTCTTTTATTGATAATAACAGTACTCATTTGCTTAATTAAAAATCATGTTTTTCATTCAAAAACAGAGCATATAGAGATTAGACATCATTTTATAAGAGATTGCAATGAAAAGAAATTGATTCAAATGATCAAAATCTATTCTGATAAAGAATGTTGCAGATTTAATTATAAAAGCCTTTGATGTAAGTAGATTTTAATATTTGATTGCTAGTATTGAATGTTAAATCTCTTAAAAATCTTTAACCTCTTTATGTTTTTTTGTAGGATTTGTATGAATTTAGTGACTGTTATTATGTCATTAATAAATTTTGTTGTTTATGTATAATTAGTGCTACTAGTTTATTACTTTAATACTGCTAAGGCTAATGCTGTTTGTAGTACTTAATACTGATGGTATAATCTACATCTTTGAAAATTGTGAGAAAAGATTTTAGAGTAGTTGTGAGAAATTAAAACAAAAGGGAGCAGTGCTGAATTAAAAACAGACAGATAGTTTTGGTGAGAAAAAGAATCAAGATAAGTTGTGAGTTGAAAAACAGAAAGAGAGCTATGTGAAATAAAAACAGACAGAGAGTTTTAGTGAGAAAAAGAATTGAGAGGTGTGGTGAGTTGAAAAACAGAAAGAGAGTTGAATATATTAAAAACAGAGAGTGTTTAGACTAGAATTGAAAGTTAATGCTGCTAGGCATATACTTAATACTGCTGTTGAAAGTTAATGCTGCTAGGCATAACTTACTACTGCTATTGAAAGTTAATGCATGTATAGGCCATAAATTACTATGCTATGAAAGTTAATGATGTAACATAACTTATACATGGTGAATGTTATGTTTTTGAGGGTTTTATTTTTCATAAATACTTTGATTAAGGGTTTCATTCACTCATTTAATCGATTTCATTCAATCATATACTCTCTAATCACAAACCCTAACTCAATTTCATCATTCATCATCAAAACCCAACACAATGACGACCCTACAGTTTGCTGATACTCATAATTTGGTCGCGTTTTTGTCTAAACCCGCTGAAAGTGAAGGGTTTGAGCAGATAGTGGATTTTCTGAATGCAAACCCTATAAGATATGCACTAACGATCAATCCCACTATCTATACTTCGTGCATTGAACAATTCTGGGCTACTGCCAAGGTGAAAACTGTCAATGGGGAAGTACAGTTACAAGCCCTAGTGGATGGGAAGAAGATAATCGTTACTGAAGCATCTGTTAGACGTGACCTTTAACTGAATGATGAGGAAGGTATGGATTGCTTGCCAAATGCTACCATTTTTGAAGAACTTACAAGGATGGGGTATGAAAAACTTTCACAGAAGCTTACATTCTATAAGGCATTCTTTTCTCCTCAATGGAAATTCCTTATTCATACCATTTTGCAATGCCTAAGTGCTAAGACTACTGCATGGAATGAATTTAGTAGCACTATGGCTTCTGCAATTATCTGCATAAGCACAACCAAACAAACGTTTCAAAACTTTCAAAGTACATATTTGAAAGTATGGTGAAGAATTTGGAGAATGTGTTTGGTAAATTCTTGATGTATCAGAATTTGTACTGAAGTGTTTGGATGAAACAACTAGAAAGGATGTGAAAATCTTAAAAGGATTTTATGTTACCACTCTATCTAAGAAGATTTTTAGAAACATAAGGAGGGTAGGGAAAGGCTTTTATGGAAGAGAAACACCCTTATTTCTTACAATGATGGTACAAGCTCATCAAGAACAGGGTGAAGGTTCAGAAATGCCAACTGATCCCCATCACATACCCACCATCATTCAACCATCAACATCTCAACCTCTACTAAAACAAAGATCAAGAAGGCCAAATAGAAAAGACACTCAGGTACCTTAGCCTAGTTGTCCTACAACCAATGTTGTAGATGAGGTTGTCAATGAGTTGATGGATGACAGTTTGGTGAGGGCTTGCCACTACTATCTTTAGTAGAAGCAGAGCAGGACCGTCGGTAAACATAGATAAGACCGATCCAGGCAACACTTAATGACAAGTTCCTTAGGAAACTAGTTCAAGGTAGTGGTCCCAGGCGCCCAAGACACCTGGGGACAAAATTGCTCAAACTAGGTTGAGAATGTGTCTAAAATATCTAATAATTCACTGCTCGCAGGAGTTAACACACCTCAAAGTGATGAGGGATAGACTAAAACTCAATGAATTGATGGAATTTTGTACCAAATTGCAACAAAGAGTCCTTGACTTGGAGAATACAAAGACTGCTCAAGCTCAAGAGATTACAAGTTTGAAACTGAGAGTCAAGAAGTTAGAGAAGAAAGGAGGGTCAATCAAGATACTCACAGCTCAAAGTTATACAGGTTGGTTTGTCCGAAGAGTGATTTCCTCTAATGAAACTAGTTTGGGTGATCAGGAGGATGCATCTAAACAGGGGAGGAAAATTGATGACATTGATAAAGATGCAGAGATTACATTGGTTGATGAAACTCAGGGGAGGTTTGGTGATGAAGAAATGTTTGATACAGGTGTTCTTGATGGTGATGAGGTGTTAGCAAAACCAAAAAGTTAATTTCAAGATGTTGATGTTAAGTGTGGTGGAAGTACTTTGGCTCAAGCACTTGCAGCTTTGAAAAGTGTAAAAGTTCAGGAAAAAGCCAATGTTGTAGAAGAGCCAAGTGAATCAATAACAACAACACCAACACTTACAACAACAATTGCTGCTACAACAATTATAGCTGTTAGCACAAGACCCCGAGCAAAAGGGCTTGTTATTCATGAAGAGGAGCAAGCAACTACACCAACAGTTTCTTCTCAACAACCATCACAGGTCAAGGCACAGGACAAAGGCAAAGGGGTTATGGTAGAAGAACCTATGAAAATGAAGAAGAAATATCAAATCAGTCTTGATAAAGAACTTGTCTTCAAGCTACAAGCTGAAGAAGAAGAAGAAGAAAGGCTTGCCAGAGAAAAAGCTCAACAAATTAAAGAAACCAATATTGTTTCATGGGATAATATTCAAGCAATGATAGATGCTGATTATCAAATGGCTCAACAAATGCAAGCAGAAGAACAAGAAAAGTTGAGTATTGAAGAGAAGTCCAAGTTTTTTGTACAACTCTTATAAGCAAGAAAGAAACACTTTGCATCAATGAGAGCTCAAGAAAAGAGGAACAAACCACCAAATAAAGCTCAAAAGAGAAATATAATGTCTACTTATCTGAAAAACATAGTTGGATACAAGCAAAATGAGTTGAAGAACAAAAGCTTTAATGATATTCAAAAGTTATTTGACAAAGCTATGAAGAGGGTAAACACATTTGTAGATATGGATACAGAATTGGTGGAAGGTAGTATAGTAAGAGCAGAAGGCAGTGAGACAAGAGTAGAAGGAAGCTCTAAGAGAGCAGGAGAAGAGCTTGAACAAGAAAGCTCTAAAAAGCATAAATTAGAAGAGGTTAAGAACTAGTAAGGCATCAAGGATATAGAAGTTGTTTCCTTGATAAAGAGGGAAGTTAGCAATTGATGCTATTCCTTGGCAATCTAAGCCTGCCAAGCATTGTTGAATACAGATCCATAAAGAAGGGAAGGAAAACCTAATTACCAGATAATCAAGGCTGATTGAAGCAAGTTCTATGATGTACTTAGTCTTATTCATTATGCTCAAACAGTTTGGACAGAGATGTTGGATACATGTGACGTGGAAATTGGTAAAAGCTAAGCATAGGTCAACAAGGCCAGAGGAGGGCTATGAGATAGTGCTATAAGGTGATCTAAAGACAATGTTTAATCCACATGTTGAAGATCAAGTATGGAGGAATCAACAAGATTACAGAGTATTGGATTGGAAGCTACATGATTCATGTGGAGTACATTCATTGAGGAAGAAAAATGTTCACATTCATATGTTGGTAGAAAAGAGATATCCCCTTACACCTACTACAATCATAGATATGCTAAATAGGAAGCTGCAAGCTGATCATTGGAATGAAATTTGTTATGAGCTTCTTAAGCTCATCACAAAATAACTCAAGAATTAATGAAGTGTTTGGAAGCATCCTCCTAGTGATTAATGAAGCTTTCAATGAAGAAACTTGAGAGTTTGAAAGAGAATATCAAGTTTAGGGGAGGATTGTTGGGATTAAAAGACTTCATGATGATCTTGGAGTTACTGCTAATAAGGTTTGTGTTACTGCTGCTAAGTAAAACTTAGTGCTGTTCAGTAATCTTAATGAAAAATATGCTAAGTTGTTAGTACTGCTAGTGTAACTTACTAATGCTAGTGTAACTTAGTACTGCTAGTGTATATTAGTACTGCTAGTTACTACTGCTAGTATATGTTAGTACTGCTAGAGTAAAGTTAGTACTGCTGGTGAAGATTGAAGAAAATATTCTAAGTAGTTAATGCTGCTTATACACAGTTAATGCTGTTGATGTATAAGTTACTACTGCTTGTTCAGAGTTAATGCTGCTAGTACAAAGTTACAACTGCTGAAAGATTAAGACTGCTGGAAAAGTTTCTACTGTCAAGGGATCAAGATTACTTATGAGATAAGGATTAGTTATTATAGAATAGATCTTTAAGAATAATCTAAGTTATAGTAAATATATTTTCAAATACGACTAGGAATCCTGGAGTCGTATAAAAGAAGGTCCTGGCATGATTTGATATCACAAAAGTCCACATCTAGAAATACTTTTGTATATATCGTAATTAGCTTCAAGCTTTTGTAACTCTAATACTAAGAGAGTATTCGTATTATTTGTAATAAAATATGTGCTTATTGTGAAATCTATTGATAATGTTTTGTGTTACTTTTCATTGAGATTACTTCTTATTTAAGATTAGATTCCGCCATAATCTTTATATTATAAACAAGTTTCTTATACTAAGTTGTGTTAGATTTATCTATCATAACTAAACCTTAAACAACCTTAAGGAATTCGATCATTAGAAGTTAACTGGGATCAACACATCCGTTGGATGATCCCATTAATGAAGTTGATGATGAACCATTTCATTCCAACTCATCATCTCCGTTCCAAAATATCTCCACTTCGTCCAATATTGTCTCTAGAGTCCATCAAAACCCTCCTCATGAAAGTCATTACTTGAACACCCATCTCTCCAAAACCTTTAATCTTCAAACACAACAACGAGATGCTCACCGTGAAGGGTTAAGGTCAATTGGACAAGCTCTCAAGAACATGATGGGTGGAAAACGGAAGTGAACATGTTGGCGCAACTACTAAGAAACTATTATTATTATTATTATTATCTTTCTTGATTAATACATTATATCTTTCTATTATTAGGACAAGTAATGGCAAGTGATAATTGCATTTGACTTGGATGATTTTCTCCACTTTACCAACGCTCTATGATTAGAAAAATAATTATAAATGTGACATGCGAACAATGAAACTACTTGCAAAATGATTTGCATGATAGTTTAGAACTACATATTATTGCCTGAATTAGTGGATTCTTGAATTTGGTAGATGCCGAAATCACTGGACTTAAAAAAAAGGAAAAACCAAAAATTTTCATTCTTCCAGAAAACGGCCCCCTTAAATACCCGGCGGCCCCCCAATATATTTAGGACCGCTTGGTAATATGGGACCGCCACCAGGGGGAACGAAAATTTTGAGTTTACCTCTTTTTCTGTATCTTTGACCCTCTTACCTACATCTTGTTTAGCCAAACCATCCTTGGCATCCTCTTCCATCCACACCATGCTTTGCCATGTTATACTACCCTTTGCATTATTTAAATCATCAAACCATCACATCTTACTACCACCAGCACCTTCTTCATCCTAATCTTCTTCATCATCAATGTCTTGCTCAAACCACCATTCCAACTTCTCTAGAAAACCAAAAATGTCAGTAAGACAAGTATGGAAACACAAAACATCCACTCCAAAATCATCACCTCCTTCCCAAAATGACTCACCTCCTCTTCCTCCACGAGTCTACTTACAATCTCCTTCACCATCATCATACAATCCCTTAAGAGATCAAATGATCAACCAACTCCACAATATCTCCACCATCCTTGATTAACACACTAATCCATCTAATTCCTACATTCATGCACCACCACCTCAACAAATTCATCCTCCTTCTCATTCTCAAGTTTAATTTCACTCAAGTTTTTGTCATTGTTGCAAGTTTTCTAGACACCAATTCTACTCCTTGAGAAATGAAATCAACTTCATTCACTTTCTTCTAACCCGTCCCATACCTCCAACCCGTATCCCTCCAAATCATGTGTTACCAACCCCTTCTTTTTCCCTCTTTAATTAATCATTCTCTTATGATTAATCTACCTAAATAATCGACCTTTCATCTTTTGATTATGGCATCTTCTACTCTTCAAGAATTCACTACCGTAGATCTATGCCTTATTATGTCTCTATGATGATCTACTTTCTATTGTAATGCTTCATACAAATATTGTATGAATTTGTCTTAGCTTGTATTAGATCTAGTTTTATTTTATGTTGTATGAATGTATTAGTTGCATTTGCTATTATATGAGTTTCTTGTTGGTTGAATGAAACTCTCTTTTGGGTGACTTAAAAATCATGTGTTGCTTTACAAGATATTTTTCTTGCACTTGTATTTCTAACCTTATTTTATAGCACACAATTTTTGTAAGATCGATCCCTTGGTGCCCCGAACAAATGGGAGCATACATCAAGGGGGAGTCTTGATATCGTCGATTTCTTTCTTCCTACAACAACTCGACGATCATCCTTTTTGAATTCGACAATAAGGGGGAGAAATGGAACAAAACTCATTTAATAATTTGATATCTTTAATTTTATTTTAAATGAGTTTATATTTTGTCATCATCAAAAAGGGGGAAATTGTTAATACAAATAATGTCTAAAAACGTTATTTATATTTTTGACCTCTCAACATTTTGATAATAACAAAATGTAAAAACATTTACAATAAAATTAAACGTTTACAAATTATTAATCGTAAAATTTCATTTCTAAGAATAGTGATCACTTAAGGTATGAACAAACAAATCATTAAGCATGATCAGTGATCAAGAAAATATTTTTCTCATCCATTATATTTTTACAAAAGATATTCACAAAATTAATTAAACAAAATATTTTTTAATTAAAAAAAAGTTTTATTAAAAACTTAAAATTTGAAATTCAAATTTCCCCCAAAAAGGAAGCTTTTATACCAGATACAACCTTCCCCACAAAAAAACAAAAAAGAGAGCAGAGTCTACTGGCGGCCCCATTATAGGCCTGGCGACCCCCTTATATATATGGGACCGTCGGGACCGCCGCTAGTTACCGTTGGCTTTTCCTGTATATAAATACAAGTCCACCCCTTGCTGAAAATCAGACCTCTTTGCACGAATTTTCTCACACTTCTTTCTCTCTCTAAAAATCTTCTTTCTCTTACTAAATATCTTGATCACTAACATCTCTTGATCTTGTTTCAAGTGATCTAATCTCTTCTTCTCATCTCTTCCCTCTCTTTCAAGTGCAAGAGAAGAACACTCGTATTCGCCAAGAAATGAAGTGTTGATTAGTGATCTCTCCTCCTTTCTTCTAAGTACCAACCTATATAGTAATTTATCTTGTGTATTTGTGTGATTCGGATAGTGTGTAAATCCGATAGTGTGGATCTAGTGATTGTGTATTGATTGTGAAGTGGTAGATTGGTTCTAGCTAAGATTAGGACTCGACATCTAGCTTAGTGTCGAAAAATAACGTAAGCAACGTGTAAACGATTTTCTCTGCCTAAAGGGAGCTTGTTGACATAGTGAAATCTCGAGTCGGATACTCGGGGAGTGAAGTAGGGCGAAGAGGTGCTTCGTAGCCGAACCACTATAAAATCTTGGTGTCTTGGTTTGGTTGTTCCTTTCCTTATCTCTTTACATTATTATTGTTGTTATCTAGTTTTAGTTTAGATAGTTATTGCTTGTTCATATTATGGATTGGCTAAACATATAACTCGAATCTAAACATTTTTGAAAGCAAACTTTTAAAACGTAAAACGAACCTGTAAACTACTCAACCCCCCTTTCTAGTTTTCACACAAAATCACAATAATTATTTGTATATATTTATCAGAAAACAAAATATAAAATTATAAAACCAATAAAAGCAAAATACAAAATCGAGAAATTTCAAAAATACCAAAAATAATCTTCCCCGACATGTCTCTCGACAATCGATAACATTTACGCACCTAGAAAGGTTGAATAATATTGACACGGGTGTATAAATGAAGTTTGAGCGAGAGTTTCTAAAAGTTTTCAAACATGTCTCTTCAAATTTTCTCTACGGCTTCTAAGTGAATGTTATCTTAGGACTCGGTCTCCAAAGAATGGAAAATGTTCATTTATGTACATTTATCCTAATACAACGTGAAGTTTATATCTTCTCGGTCTTGAGCAAAGTCATAAATACATTCAAAGTTTTGAATGTTCAAGAGAAGTAATAAGGAAAGTGATGTTCAATCAGATATATCTCTTGTATTTTCCTGTTGGTCACAATTTTTTTCAAGATATTTTCATAAAGAAATTTTCAAAATCTTTCAAAATTGTGTGCTCAACAAGCTCCCACTCCAAGTTTTCACTCTAATATTTTATTGAGGGGAGTATAATTTATAATAAATGAACCACTTAATATTAGTTCACTCGGCATGCATTCATGTTCTCTCATTGTTTGGTTAGTCTAAAAGTGGATCAACATACATTAACTTATATTTTAATTCACTTGTTAAGTCAAAAATTGTCAACACATATGCAATTTATGAGGTGGAGAATAGTGATTAAAATGTGATCAAGATGGATTATAATTGGATAAGATCTTTTAAATATAAGTGCGTTCCTGACCTCGCATGCGCAAAACTCTATAAAATTATGATGTGTATGTGTAGGGGGAGCTTTTTGGTGATATAGAAAGCTCTCAACGTGTATTAAATGATTTTTCGAACACGTTGATTGATTTTTCAATGGTTTTATGGCTACTATGGAAATACCCAAGACCGACCAATTGTTGTGATCTACGGAGATATAAGGTGGTTAAGGTTAGGTATTTTGTTTCATGATCCAGCCAGAACTAGAGGGATCTACCCAGGGACATTCCATTGGATAGAATAGAAGTCCTTAGGTATGATTGAAAAAAGGAGTAAAGTGTGATTGGGAAGAATGTTATCCAAGGCTTGAGTTATCACCAGAACGAACCCAACATGGCGATAATGAGGACGCGTTGGAATAACATTGAAGGGGTTAAAGAGTGAAAAAGAATTATAAGGATAAAGGGTGTCAAGAAAGAAGCCCTCCATACAACCTTAGGCGGAAACTGGGTCAATGCATGATCTATCAGTAATCACAAAGCTAATTCTGGTATTGAAAACAAGTCATCATGGACCCAGTGATGCAATGCACAACCCATCCAAGCTACTCAGGCTTCTCTCAAAAGAAGTTTGTTTCATTTCTCACGGAGATCAACACGCTTCTATCGGCTTTCTCATTCCTAGATCATTAATATTGAAAAGGTGGCAGTCTGCTCCAGCCTTCGATCACCAAATAACAAAAGTGCACTTATAGAGTCTAGAGCTAACAAGATCAATCAAAAATCTCAATAGGACACAAATTCCAATATACAATTATTGTTCATCATTAAGAACACAACTTGTGTAAGAGTCCTACGCATTATCCTTGTGATATTTTCTAGAACTTCAGAGTGATACTCTTTAGTATTCATAGTGATGATGGAAATCCCTCCAGAGTCAACATCAAACACCTCTACGGTAGGTGACTTGCGAGATTCTAGATGAATCAAGCTTGTGTCAACTGGATATCTATTTTGGTCTAGTAAATGAGTTGAAGACTCAATCAGATAGATAGTAACTATCTGTTTCACTCTTACCATGTTGTCTGCTTTGAGATGCTCCGGTAATAAGAACAGCTAGTGCAGCTGCGAAACCCTGTCAAGGAGATTCTTTTGAATTCTATCTACCGTATCATAGAAGTATTTTATACTGAATAATGAGAGCATGGTTGATTACAAACCATATTTAAACGAAGATAACAAAGAACATTTTAGTCCATATATGGTGTTATCACTAACCTATACACATGTAGGGGATTTCCCGACGGGTTGCAGCATATATTCCTGAACGAGTCAAGATTCACTACCATATGCTCATGATCAATCGACAAAGATAAATAATCTGATGAAAGCTCAAGTACATATGTGAAAGTATTTCGCAAACTCTGATATACCAGAACTTCCTCAAAGAACATCAATGATAATATTGCAAGTAAATCAAGTAAAAGATCAATGTTGAGGGAGATTGTGAGCAACCTTTCAAGATAATGAACATGTGGGTAGAGACACAAGATCGCAAGATGGCATAAGATTCTAGGATAAAGATTTAAAGATCTCAAAGTCAAGGATAAAGTCAAGGCTAAAGATCAAGATATCAAGATTAAGACAAAGATATCAAGTTAAAGATCAAGATCCAAGATCACAAACATGCAAAAGGATCATCAAAAGAATTCCCAAGAACACAAGGCTCCAAGATTTAAGCGTCACAAGAAGTAAAGCCATAAGTGCAATGACCACCCCTTAGGGGGAGATTGTTAGCCTCGTTTTTAGTCAAGTGATGGTCATTATTTATTCCCGAGCCTTGTATAGAAAACTATAGTTTATGAGAATTGTATTAAGCTAATTAGGCCTAGGTGTCCGGTAAAGCCTATTTTGTTTTCTTCTAGTTTGGCCCAAGGTCCAAACAAAAGCCCAAGAGGCCAGGCCCTCTTTAGGGTATAAATACCACCCTCCTAGCATGTTAGAAGGGTGTTGGTTACATTTTCTCTCATAGTAATCTTCCACTTTTTCTCTTTCTTTCTCTCTATAGTCTCATCTTTCTCTCTCTAAGATTTTTAGCATTTCGTGTGTATGTGATGTGTTTGAGATAGTCTAACAAGCAGAATAGATGATGATTTGTTTACTTACGAAGTGAGAATTCCTAGACTTTCTTGTCCCCCATATGATGAACGATAGTGTGACAATTTGGAAAACTATGATCATTAAGTTTATGAACAAAACTTGTGTTATGATGAGGAAGAAAAAATTTATGTTGAAGTACTGATTTTCATTAATAAAAGGTTAGTAAGGCTTATTGATGTAACTATTGAACAATGGCTAGACCTGAAGTATAGGAATCATGAGACTATGGATAAAAAAATTAAGAATGGTGTAATGGGAACATGGTTGATTCGAAGTTATAAACAACAATTCAATGATTACGTGGAAATTAAGAGAAATAACGATGTGTTTGAATGTGACACTAACATGGAATACCATCCCTTTGATGTTGAGTTCGCTGTATGGATGGCTTCAAAATTTAGTAACCATTCGACGATGGATTGGTACACAAAAAATGCATTGTGGATATATTAGATAAGAGGGGACGATGAAGAGGTACTTATTGACAAGGAGCTTTCTGATCTTGAAAAGACATGCGTAAATGCATTGTGGAATACCGTCCCTTTGTAGTTAATGTTGTTAAGGGAAATAGTTTTAATGCTGTTAAGGCCTCAGCTTGTTGGGTTTGGAAACCAAAGACTAAAGTTTTAGACCATGTTTCTAAACACAACAGTGCATTAATCACCCTAAAGAAGTTTGATTATATTGATGCACAAGGCAGATCTAAGTCAGTGATGGCTTACGTCCCTAAAAGAAACTGATTTTCTTATCTAATGTGCAGGGCAATCCACAAATGGATTTACAAGATCAAGGAGTGATTGATTGTAGATGCTCAAGGCACATGATAGGGAACATGTCCTATCTTACAAACTATGAAGAGATAGATAGAGGATATGTTGCTTTTGGAGGGAACCCCAAAAGAGGGAAAATCACTGGAAAAGGTACCATTAAAACTGGTAATCTAGATTTTAAAAATGTGTATTTTGTGAGAGAGTTAAAGTTTAATCTCTTTAGTGTCTCACAAATGTGTGATAAAAGAAATAATGTTCTTTTTAATGGCACTGAATGTATTGTTTTATCTCCAAACTTTAAGTTAATTGATGAAAGTCAAGTTTTACTTAGAGTTCCTAGAAAGAACAATATGTATAGTGTTGATTTAAAGAACATAGTTCCTAAAGGAGGTTTAACTTGCCTTTTTACAAAATCCACATATGATGAATCTAAACTTTGGCATAGAAGGCTAGGTCACTTAAATTTTAATACCATGAATAAATTGGTTAAGGGAAATCTTGTAAGAGGTTTACCTTCCAAACTATTTGAAAATAATCAAACATGTGTTGCTTGTCAAAAGGGAAAGCATCATAGAGCCTCTTGTAAGTCCAAAACAGAGAACTCAATCATTCTTCCTTTACATTTGTTGCATATGGACTTATTTGGTCTAACATTTATAAAAAACCTTATGAAGAAAATGCATTGCCTAGTTGTCACAGATGATTACAGTAGGTTTACATGGGTTTTATTTCTAGCTACTAAGGATGAGACTAGTGGCATTCTTAAGTCCTTTATAACTGGGATAGAAAATATAGTATATCACAAGGTTAAGGTGATTAAATGTGATAATGGGACTGAGTTTAAAAACAGAGAAATGAATTAGTTTTGTGAGATGAAGGGTATTTTGAGACAATTTAGTGTAGCTAGAACTCCTCAACAAATGGAGTTGCTGAGAGGAGGAATAAGACACTAATTGAGGCTGTTAGGACTACGCTAGCTAATTCTAAGTTGTCAACTACTTTTTGGGCAGAAGCAGTTAATACTGCTTGCTATGTGCAAAATAGAGTATAAGTAGTTAAGCCTCAAAACAAGACCTCGTATGAACGTTTTCATGGTAGAACACCAACTTTAAGTTTTATGAGACCATTTGGGTCTCCTGTTACCATTCTCAATACTATAGATCACTTAGGCAAATTTGATGGTAAGGCTGATGAAGGTTTCTTTGTTGAAA